>VZUA01063004.1:0-25149 GCA_013401035.1 Horornis vulcanius | reverse complement strand
GTTTTTTTTTTTTGGAGTGCCCTGGTTGGCTCACCTGCACCTGCTCCAGCAGCTGAGGCTGGAGAATTCCCTGCAGCAAAATCCATTCTGCCACTGTTACATTGGAGAAACAAGACCTGATCCTGAGGGTTCCTGATCAGTGATTTGTGTAAGCAGGAAGTGAAAGGGATCAGCCCCCGCCCCAGAGCTGAATTACAGAGTATTTCTGGTTTGTGTGTGGAATCTGCAAGCTGTAAGCTGCTGCTCACTTTGCCCAGGGTTTGAATTCCCTCTTTCTCCTGTGCTGAATTCAAGTTTCTGTTGAGTGTAGAATGAAGCCTGTGAAAAGACTCTGGTATCAAGTGTCTCTTCCACAAAGCAGCAAGGCAGCAAGTATTAAATTAAGAGACTAGAAAAGTTTCATGCTACATGGCAGTCTAGGAGAATCATTAAATGAGAGCTGTTTTATTTTACACTGAATAGTGATAGGCTAAGTCCTTTCTTCCTTTGAAATTAAAATAGTTATTTTTTTCTTAACAATGTGGTTCTTTGCTAATAAGAATCCAAGTTTAGAAATTCTAATTATTTGGATGTTTCACTGAAGGACATGGTACTCTGACAAGGAATAACCAGGTGAATGATGCTGGCAGGGAGTGAAGCAAACAAGTGATAACAGTTACTGATATTTTAAATTTGGTTTGAATTTCCTCAGATGATGAACTTTCCATTTGAGGCTGAATGCTACATTTGAGCTTTGGACCTTGACCTATAACTTGTCCTGAAGTCAAAACCAGCTGCACAGAGTTGGGAGGCTTAGTGAAAGGTGCAGAAAGACCGTGGGAAAGCTAAGATTCCAAATGAAAGAGTGAAGAAGAGTGTTGGAACAGTGAAGAAGTGCAGGTAAGGACTATGCTTTAATTATACTTAGGTCATGATTACTTCAAGTCACTAAAAGCTGCAGAATGCTTGGGCCCCTGGGCTCACGGTTGTTCCTCCATAACCTCTGAGGTTATTGGCTGAACTGTGCCGAATCGATTAATTTCACACAGGTATCAGAGCCCCTACAAATGACTTTGCACACAACTTGAGGCTCAAGGAAAAGCCTTTTTACAAGAGAAAGTCCCAGTGAGGGCTCGCAAACATGTGATAGGAACCTGCAAGGATCAGGCTCCATTACTACTTGGGGCACTTGCCTTTCTTTGCATTCTTCTCTCCTGCTTTTCCCTACAGGGTGGAGAAGTAAGAACAAGAGAAGGGAACAGGCTGCTGAGACCAGACAATTTAAAACTGTGGTATTTTGCTTCTAGCTGTTGTGGCAGCTCTCTGAATTTAGACTGAACTTAAACGAAGCTGCTGGGAAGAAATGCTGCTCAAGCCTAGGAAGTCATAACCCTGATGTATGAGGCTTTGGCTTTGAGGGAAAAATGGTATTGCTGGTTAGACTTTGCAAAATGTGCTGTGATTTCATTTGGGAAATGAAATGGTAAGAGGAGAGATTGAAATGCCTTATAATTATGCTGATCTTGATAGTGTATGTCCTGTTAGAAACTACATTGGAGAGAAGAAAACCAGAGTGTTTCTTAGTCATCAGATGCTTTGCAGTTTTTAATTGTTTTCAAAGTGAAATGTTGTTTTGCTGGGACAGCTGTATGGCACCTCCTGGAGCCAGGGGCCATTAATACTGAATATTTCAGTCTGGATAAAGGTATGCAAACCAAATAAATTGATAAATAACTACATTTTGGAAGTATTTCTCCATGAAGTTATCATACAAAAGCAAAAGTGCACTATAAAACCCCCAAAAGAGGGGGGAGCTAGGACATCCATCACACGCATTACATTGAGGAATTTCAACAGAAGCTGTCTTCACCTTTGATATTCAGTGCTTAGCTTCTAAAATGGATTTCAATCATGCCTCTTTATAACAACATGGTATGCATGTATGCTTGTCTGCTGTGTTTGAGGTCATGAACACTGATGACCTTGACTAACCAATAGAAAAGAAGCAGGAAACAACAAAGAAAAATATGTTTATACATATTTCCCCACGTGGTTCCTTGTGCATGCTTACCTATGTGTAACTACACCATGAGCTTGAGGTGAATTTCAGGTATTATCCTGCAATTTGTTGCAAACAGGCTGGAATGTAAAGGAAATCCTAAAATAATACCATATTGTAGTGTTGTAGTCCTTTTTTAAATGCTGATCAGAACATTTGGCCATCCCGTGCTCTCACAGGGGTTTCTGGAATTGAAGCCTCTGTGCCATGGCACAGCCCTGGATAATGCCAAAGCAGTGTCACACACTGGAACTGGAGCTTGCAGAGCAGCCTCCTTTAAGTCCTCTGGGATTTCTGTATGCATTTATACACTTGAAGCCCAACCATGCCTGTTCCATCTGCACAAGGTCTCCCTTTTCCTCCTTCTTTCGTGCATAGAATTGGAAGTCTCTGCTGCTTCTGCTTTTCTTAAAAGCTGCCTAGAAGTTCAGCAAAAATATTGCTGTGGTCTTAAGCAGCATCCAAGGTATTGTTTCCTCTGCTTTTCCTTTTCCCAGGAACAGTGAGCAGCTCTGTTGAATGGATTTCTCCATGAGGTTATTTTGCAGGTCAGGAGGTTAGCTCACTTTTGTCTTTACTTAGCTGCTGCAGAAGAAATCCTCTGTGTGTTCTCCTGAATTGTAAAGGCTGGTAAGAAAGAGAAGCCAAAGTCATCCATTAATACACAGGCAAAGTCCTATTGAAGCTGCTGCAGTGAAAGCTCTCACATGCTGCCCTGGAAATAACCCCAGCCGTGACATGGTGAAATGACCCTACATAAGGTCAGATGCTCATATTCATTTAAGCTTCTGTTTTTTAAACAGTATTTGGGATTGTGCCTCCTGGTTCTGTTGAGCTCTTAAAGCAGCTGGAGCCCCCTCAAGAGGGAGTGGAGAAGGGGACTCTGGGGAGGCAGGGGTTTATCTGCTAAACTTACCTCTCTCTTCTCTCAGTTTACTGTTGTTTTGGCTTAAATATTTAATGACCGTGACCCAATGTGAGAGCTGCAAGTAGTATCAGAACTTCAGCTTAAGCTGCTTTTCAGAGACAAAGCACCTGTTTTAATTCCTTCTGCAAATGGAGGTGATTTGGAAGTGTCCCAGCAAATTGAAGGCAAAGTGGTAATCCTTGACTGCCTGTACACTTTCTCAGGAAGTGTGTGAATTGGAAGGATCTGTGTGCACAGCTCTTGGCTGGGATTTTCAGGAAAGCTAAGAGAGCTGGGTGTCCATGTCCTGGCATCCTTTGCAGGGTTGCAGCTGTAATGCCAAGATGCATTTACTGGAAGGATAGTGGCATCAACTGTTTGTTTCTTCTCTTCATAGACACTGATATAATAAAATGCCAAGTTGATGTATAGGGTTATGGTTAGGTTGGATGCAGTCTGCACCTTCCCCTGGTCCTGGTCAGCATGCCCTTGGAGCAGCTGGCAGCCTCTAGGAACAGCATTATCTCTTGGGATCCAGCTGCAGTGGTTATTAAAATGCTGACCAAAGGCGCTGCTGGCAGCCATCCTCCACTGCTGCATTTGTTCTCGTGTCATAGAATGACCTTCTGTAATAAAAGCAAGGAAATAGAAGTGACAAAAACTACTGACAGGAGGGACTTGGAGTATTTTGTGGGGTAATCAGGTAATATCGTAACTCTTTGGAGTAAGGAGCTGTGAGTTAGAGCTGAATCAGCCATTCCCATTGACTTGCTTAGGGAACTGATTTTCAACAGGATATTACTGATTTTTACTTTTCATTTTTCATTTCTGTGGTGCAGCTTTTGCCTTTTCTGGGTTTGGGGAATCATGCCAAGCAAGTTGATTTTCATTACATTTGGAGAGGTAAGGGAGTTCTAAAGCGTGCAACCTCCCTCCCTCCTTCCCTCCCTCCCTCCGTATGGGAATGTGTTTTGTGTGAATCAGTGAGAGAAAAGCAACCATTGAAAATATATTCCCTTTCTTTCTCTGCAGTCAGCCCCCTCCTCAAAAACTTCTCTTAGAATGTGACTAAAACCAAAGCACTTTTTAAGTTACAAAGGAATAGTGTTGAGCTGGTGAAGCCAGTGGGAAATGAACATAGAATCCCAGAATNGGGTTATCATTTCTTTTGAAGATTCAAGGTGGGTTTAATTACATTTTATTTGGCACACATTGTTTTAAAACTCATCACCGCAGAGTAGGAACAATTTTATGGCGTGTGCTAATTATACAAAATTCACAAACACTGCCTCTTTTTGTTTTTACTTTTCACAATGTCTTTTTCAGCTATAATTTTCATGTATTACATTTTTCTCTCTAGTTTCCTGTGTCTTGTGGTTAAATCTTGACCATAAATCTTGCTCTGCTTTGTTAAAAATAATAGGTCTGCTATATTTCTTCATTTAACAACCTGCTAGATTAATAGTGGCTTTAAAACAATTAAATATGGCTGTGTGGTTTAATATTCCCAGTTTTAATGCACCATGAAGGAGAAATAAGAGGCACTGTCTTTTAAGAGTGCTTGGGTTTCATGTACAGTCTGGCAATCTTTCTCTGACACCTTGGTACTGGGATCTCCCTCTTACACAGATAATGCCAAAAAAAGCTTTCTGGGCAGGTTTGAAAATCAAATGGCAAGTCACTGGGTGGCAAAAAAGACTAAAATTTTAACGGTGGTATCTAGCCAAAAAGGCTTTGCGACCTTTGGGAAGTATGACTGGAGCTGTCACACGGGGCAGCTGGAGGAGGTGGGTTTCTGCATTGTAGTGGCAATGATTTAGAACATAAAATTTGGTTCTTGTAAATTCTCCTTGTCATAAAGGCTGGAAACCCGAGAAGGTCGTGGTCACGTGTTCTGGTGTGTCACAGAGCAGGATCTGGGTCTTCAGTCACCCTGCCTCACAGGGGATTCCATCCTTTTGTTATATTTCCATCCAGGCAGGCTCCATGGAGAAGGAGAACCTGAGGCACGAGATACCCGTCATTCAGGGTAGTCAGGTTTTGACACCGAAGCCATATTTCAGCAGAAAGAACAGAGTTAATGCCTTCCAAACCGGCTCCTGTTAAGAAAGGTCTTCTAATACATATGTAGATCAGAAACTCAGTACATTGTAGTGATTCCTAAATATCAGGAAATGTCACTGCAAAACTGAGCATTAAAATACATTTGTGGACAGATCAGTGAAGACTGGGATTTGTATGGATGATAGCTATTATTCCTAATTGTAGTTAAGTTACACTATAAATATTCCTGCTATATGTTATAGTTGAGTTTACAAGGGGCTTGTCTCAAAAAATGAATATTTGAAGCTTGGATTAAATAGCATTGCAAGAACTCCTGATCAGTAACTTCCCGTGGTTCCATGGAGGCCATTTTCTTTAAATTTTCTCAGTTTGAATTCTTGCTCCAATTAAGCCTGATTTTGAAATTGTTTTGTTGCAGACACCTCTGCTGTGAGAGGATGTGGGATCTCATGGAGACTACGTTCCAGATCAGGTAACACCATGTTTTACTCCCCTGAGTATTATCCTTGCCAAATCCTGCTGCAGCCTTCCTGCTCCAAACCCTGGCCCTGTGCAAAGCCTTCCAGACAGAGTTCAGTGCCTCTTTGCTTCAGGCCTCAGTCTAGGTTCATGAAATATTTGTGGCTGTCAGTCTCGTGTGTCAGCCAAAGTTGCACAGATGCAGAAAGCCTGTCTGAGGATTTTAGAATTGCAAATGCCTGACAGATTTTAACAGCTCTATATATGTATACACATATGTAAATACATGTATGCATATGTATGTGTAACAGACTAGAAATACACACAAGACATCTATGATTTCTCTGATAGCAGTGTGCCAAACTGGGCTGTTGGAGATGAGACATGTCTTCAGCTGAACTTTCAAATACTGCCTTGATTTACATGTGTTACAGGAGTGGTACTTGGTGTGTTTTCCTATTAGAAATAATGGGGCATCTAATTTTAATGTCTTATTTTTGCTTTCTTACAAGACTGTGAAGCCTTTGATAGACAACAAAACAGAGTATCTGCCCTGACCCCCAGCTCTGTCTGTTGTATATCTTGCTTTCTCTGACATATAGAATTTTTTAAAGCCAGTTTGGCAAAGTTTAATAACTTAGGAGGTAATAGACTTAGCACTGTATTGCAAGAATGTTTTTAAGAGCATAGAAACAGCTTCACTAGAGGCCAGGACTTTGGATCCCTGTGCCTGTGGAAGGTGTCCGTGCCCATGACAGGGCGCTGGGACTAGACGAGGTTTAAGGTCTGCTCCAACCCAAACCAGTCTGGTTCTGTGATTCCCTGAAGTGCCCCTCTAATTAGCCTGAACAAAACACTTCAGACTGTGCGGGTTCATCCTTTCACCACAGAAAACACGTGGTTTGCAGCACACAGCACTCAGGTGTGTCACGTTACAGAAAAGCCCACAAAGACAGCAAGGTTGTGTTCAGAGTTTGAATGATGTGCAGTAAGTAGGGTTTGAGGTCACCTAGTGAACATCCATGAGGGAAGTAAAATGGGGCATAGCTGCACGGTAAGTGAAATACCTTTTAATGTAGAATTATGGAGCTGGTACTTTACAGTACCTTAGCCTTTCCAATTCTGGGCTTTCCCAGAAGTGGCTCTGTGCAGCTGCTGATGCTGAATGTGACAGGCTGCTTCATGTTTTATGTGCAGAAGTAACTGCATGCTTGTAATAACATATGCATTCCCACTCTCTCAGAAAAATTCCTTTTATTTTTTTGCTTTGTGAGGGGATATCATGCAGTTCAAGACTTGTGTCCTCTGAAACAGCAGGGCTGCTGTGGTTGGAATATTCAAGGTATCTCTTGAAAATCAAGGCTGAAGCTCTTGTCCTCTTTAATGTTGTTGTGACGCAATTTGGATTTAATAGAAGCAGTATTCTCTCTTTCATGTTGATACGATGATTTCTGGCAGGGAGGTCAACTTAAAAATTCTAGTTAAGCTATCACGTGTATTCTGAGACCGTTTAGCAGCAGCAGATCATGTGTTTGTGCTGCATGAGGCCAGCAGAAACTGATTTTGGTTGGTTGTGATGTTTCACAGGAGTGGTAATACACAAGGTACAACAAAATGGTTTTAAATTGGATTTTAAATTGGGTTCCAGATGTTTAAAACACTGGCTAATTCTGACCCTGAAAAAATTCAGTCCTCAGTTGAACACTGCTGGAGTTCAAGGATGTCGGAGTGGTTGAGCTCTACCTTCTGGAAAGTTGCTTCCCCCTTGGGGATGCCCCATTGGGCTCTGTTACCAACTGGTTATGCACAGCTTCAGCTGTGTAACATCTTCTGGGGAAATGAAAGTGTTCAGAGTGTTTGTACAGATTTCTGTCTGTGGAAGGTACTGTGCAAGTGGATTTTGGTTTCTGCCCAGGCCAGGCACCATTTCCTTTTGTGTCATGTGTTGAGCTCCCAGCTGGCGGGGAGAGAAATGGCTTTGTGGTCAGACTCCAGTCTAGTGGAACCCATGGAAACTGTTGAGATGGGACATGGGATGATGGTTTTCAACGGAATGAGAATCAGTTAGATATAGGGAAGAAGTTTTTCTTTTACCATGAGAACGGTGAGCCCTGGTGCAGATTGCCCAGCTGCGGCTGCCCCAACCCTGGAAGTGTTCAGGGCCAGGATAGATGGGGCTTGAAGCAACCCAGTCCAGTGCCCTCCATGACAGGAGAGTGGAATGAGACGAGCTTTAAGCTCCCTACCAACCTAAACCATTCTGGGATTTTAAGACTGTAGCTGTTGCAGTCTGACTTGGGTTAATGAGAAATATGGAAGCTTGAGGATGTGGTCCCGGGCTGGGGAGCTGCTTTGGGGGAGTCTCTGTCAGGGTGTAATGCAGACAGTGATGGTGGGTGGGATGGATGGATGAACAGGGAAGTTGTTTCTCGGAGGATTTCAGGCGCAAGGGCAGGGAGTGCTGAGGATGCAGCGGGAGCACAGCGATAGATGGGATTTGTGCCTCAGTGTGTCTGTGCGGGGAGTCGGGCGGGTTCCCCGGCGGTTCCCCGGCGGGCCGGGCCGTGCCGTGCCTGACGTGGAGCGCCGGCTCGGCCGGAGGCGGAGCTGCCGCGGGTTTATCAGCGCCGCGGGTCGCGGCGGGCGCNAGCGGCAGGAGGGAGGGAGCGGGCGGAGCGCGGCCGGGGCCGGGGCGCGGGCGGCCGGCTCGGGATGGTGCTCCTGCCCCTCTGGCTAGTGGCAGCCGCGCTCCTGGGGACCCGCGCTGCGCCCGGCCGGCAGGTGAGTGAGAGAGGGAGGGAGCGCGGGCACCCCTGCCCTCCCCTTCCCTCCCCTTCCCTCCGCGCTGTCCCACTGGGTCCTCCCTCGTCCCCCCGCTGCCCACGGTACCCCCCGATTCTCCCCACCGCCCGTCTGCTGGCGGTACCGGCCCGGGGCGAGGAGAGGCTGGGATGGACGGGCGGCTCTCCTCCCTCTGCTGTGCTGCAGACCGCTGCATCCAAGCAGCCTGGAACCGGACAGGGCATCTCCGGCCCGGGTTGGATCCTGCAGCGGCAGCCCCTGGGTCCCTTCCCTCTGCATCCTATGCCCCTAAGTCTCCCCTAACCCTGGCAAGAGCAAGTACCAAGCCGGCAGTGAGCTGACCATGACATCAGATCACTGCCACCGTCCCTGCAGTCACTGTGGTCCAGTTGGCTTTCCCATTCTCTAGCCTAGATGAAAAGAGCTGTCAGCTCACTGCTTCCTCTCTGCCCCACCATCCATTCTTCTTGGAGCTCATTGATTTCCTGCTGTTAAATCCCCGCTTTGGCCACCGAACTTACTTTTTGGCACAGTGTCACAATGTATAGAATGGGTCATTCAGAATCAGGATTGCTTAGCAGCTCTATTTATGTTAAACTTGCTATGGACTCCCTTAGTATATTGGTGGGAACAGCTGTTTATTCAGTTAAGGAAGAACTGCCATCCCTGGAAACCAAATCTAGAAACATATAAAATAGTGCATCACAGACCAAGGAATTTTTCAGCCTTCTGCCATCCCCCATTGCATAGTAATTACACTAACAACTTCGTGCATGTGTTTCTTTTCTCTTTTGCAGGCTGGTAAAGAACAGCAGAACCAAATAGGTAAGTCTTTTTAGCTATTATTACTGCTATCAAAACAGAAATAAAAGAAGTAAGCTCAAAGACTAGTTATTTCTGGAGAAATGATCTGTATGCAGGCAAGCATTCCCTGTGCACCCCCCACCATTGCCACCCAGAAGCGTTTGTAGTTGCAGTGACGTGGCATGGCTTGAATTTGCATGCCCTCTTGTGCTGCGATTTTGCATCTTTATGTGTCTATGGTTCCCTTCTGAAATACAAACCAATTGAAGTTATAAAATCTGTAGCTGGTCACTGTTGCCTTGTAAACTGATAGACCTGGGTAAGAAAGTGCTGTGCAGTGAGTTCAGGGTCAGTGGCACATGAGGGAGCTGAAGGGAAATGTGCCTCTCTGTGCCCATTGGGTGCTTCTTACTGAGACTTCAGCCTCTCAGACTCTTCCCAAAGACAGGAGGCTTCCATTAATTGGGAGGATACCCCCACAATTTAAATTTCAGGAGGTCTGTGTTTGTTTAGAGTAGCTGGTAATTGCGTGCTCCACAGGGTGGAAGAGGTAGTGGGAGGGTGTGGAAGCTGGCATTGCTGGGGCATTAGTGCCAGGGAATGCCATTCTGTGTGCTCCTTCCCTTACCCAGTGTGAAATGAGTCTCTTACCATCCTGGTACGGGGTGCATGTCCCACCACATGAGTGCTCTCTGGAGCTCTTCCGCAGTGGAAATAGACTCCAGGCAGTTCTGCTTCCAGCTGCCATTGGACCTCCAGCCCTGAGGTTTTGGTTCAGCTTTTGTTCAGAAAAGAATTTCAGGCATTTCTGTGTATTTTGGAGGTCTTGTCTCAACTTCATTTCTGGCATTGTGAGCTTCTGGGCTTAGGTTGGTTTCCACTGTGATCAGTGAATAATGGGAACAGAGACAGTGAGGTACATTTAAAGCTAATTGGCAAACAGAGGGTTTTTCCAGTGGTATGCTGATCCTATCTTTTATTTCTAGTCCTTTCCATGAGAAATGGATTGTATTTGAATTTCAGAAACCATAAGCGATATAGGAATGTGTCTTTTAAATCACACAGTACATCAAGCAAGATTCCTGAATCTGGAAAATAACTTTTTGTCCTTTAACATCTTCCTTTCTACCACAGCCCTGGCACTGCTGTTGTCAGGAACCTTTGGGGCTGAATTTGATCCTCTAAATTCTGACTCAAAAAGTACAGAACCATAGAATCCTTAAATGGTTTGGGTTGGAAGGGACTTGTACGATCATCTCATTCCAAACCCCCTGCCATGCACAATGACACCTTTCACTATCCCAGGCTGCTCCAAGCCCCCTCCAACCCAGCCCCATTTCAGGGATGGGGCAGCCACAACTTCAAACTCTGGCTTACTCAGTTGAGAGCTGTAATGATTTGGAGGTAAAACCTGCATTGGAATTGCTTGCAAATGCACTGTCCTACTTCTGAGTCCCCACAAAGTATTGCTTTGCATTGGTGGTGCATATTTTGAGTTGGCCCAGGGCAGGCTGATGTCAGCAGCTGATCTTTTCTTGTAGCCTGAAAAGTCACCTAGGGAAATTAAAACACCTAGGCATTTATTTTTGTTAAATATCATCACAGACTGCAGTACAGGGATAGCAAGTTAGCACAATTACCTGCATTTGTGCACAATGTGCTGCAGTGCCTGGGAGCTGTCAGGAGAAAGTCATTCTGTGTCACTCAGCCTGAGGGTGCTGATGCTGTGCTGCACCTTTGCCTCCCACACAGCAGAGCTCCATCTCTGCTCAGTGCCACTTCTGGAAGAAACTTGTGACACAACTGTGCTGGGCCCTACCACCTGCAGGAAGCACCTGCAAAACACCTGGAGCTGTGCAGAGGCTGCAAAAAACACCCTACCAACCATCTCTTGAGCTGTCTGTATACTTGGAACAGGTGGCAGAGAAGTAGAGGAATGAGGACCAGAGAGTTGTCCCACATCAGCCTCTCTCCTTGCAGTCTCTTGCTTTCATTCATCCTGCTTATAATGTTCAGATCCCACACAGCCTCATCCCTTTCCAGTGGGAATTCTCAGAGAATTCTCAGGGAATCTGTCTTCTTTTCTTATCTTCTCTTTCTGGGCATTTCTGCACCTAAAGGCAACCAGATAGAGAGGAAGTGGTAGTTCTGGAGTGACGCAGGTTGTTGAGCCACCGGCCAACCATGTAGCAGAACAGGGTAATGACAAAACCCGTGCTTGGACTTGTCCAGTTGTCTCCACACCGTCTTCTCTTATTAAGCATCACCTTGTTAAGTCACCAGAACAGCTCTGTGCTCATCCTGTTGTGCTTATCTGCGAAACAGAAGCGTGATCTCCCAGAACATGGCACAGTCTCTTTATGGAGATGCTGTCCTCTTCATCCCTCTAGCAGCAGGTGACTGTTTTTTCTCCAGTGCTTCTGCTGCAGAGCTGGATGTCTGCCATCCGGCAGTTTGGTTGTGTCACAGCTTGTGAATTCCAGGCAGAAATTTCTATGGTGATGCTCTGGAGATGTCACTTTAGATCCAGTCCTTTTGCTGAGATGCCTGAGCTTCCTGACCCTCGAGCCACATCCAAATTCATCTTCCAATCGGGAAGCTCTGGAAGATTGCTGGTCATCCCATCGTGTCCTTATGGAATGGCCTGGGACTCAGCCATTGAACGCTGTGCAAGGGTCATGCAGATGGGATGCTACCAGGAGTCATCCACATTTCTTTTCTTGGGTAGTTTGGTTTAGACCAAATTAGAAAAGTAATTTGAACTTTGAGAAATTCTTCCTTTTCCACTGATGCCACTGATTTCCATATAGACTGTGCCTTTAAAATCTTGTCAAGTGGATGTTTAGACATTTGGCATTCTGCTGTGGACAACCACCAGAACAATTTTGCATCGCTGTATTTCACAGAATCTTGTGCATAAAAAGTACTGGTTTTCCAAATGCTGGTGATAAAAAAGGTTTAGGATTTTCAAACCTCCATTGACCACAGCTGTTGTACAGTGCACAGACAACTCTTGTGAGCCAGTGATGTTAGTTCTGCAGTTTCCCGTGTTTTTGAGGGAAAAGAAAGCCCAGACAACTCTCTTCAGAGGCATTCTCTAGCTAATTGTGTTTTGGCACACAATGAAAGAATGTGATCTTCCTTCTTAAGTGTTTCCTTTCAACCTAAACATTGTGCAACTGGAGCAGCATTTTAAGGCCAGATTAAAAAAAAAAAAGAAGAAAATTTATGGTTAAGTGCTTTTCCTCTTGCTCTGATCAGCACTGTCAGCTTTGAATTAGCAGAGCAGATCGACTCTGAAATTTTAGCTTAGGAAAGGGAACATCTACAGCTGGGATAGCATTTCCTCAGAGCGTGCAGTTTGTGGAAAAAGGGTAATGTAAGTCAGCGGAGGAGTTCAGATGTCTTCGGGATTCAGTCATGTCCCATTTAATTTCAATTGCCTTCGAACAAAAGGCATTTCCTCTTCTAGCTCAGCATTTACAGACTCTGGAAAAGGCTTTCGCTGACTCAAGACCTTGACAGTTCTTATTTTCCACCCTTTGTTCCTACCTTCTTGGGGCTAGATGGCTGCTCCTATTAGCAAAATAGCCAGGGTTTTTTTCCCCCAGCCTATGGAAATGTCGGAATTCTGCTGCAAGATGTGGAGAGCAGTTTCTCAGTCGTGTGGTGAGCACAGAATTTGATCACCAGACTGTGGTCTCTGGCACTGAACGTCCTGCTTTAAAATAAAAAGAAAACAAGCCACGAGGAATGTCAGCGAGGTAGAAGGCGGAATGTCAGCCTGGGAATGAAATCCCATTGTTGAAGCACCGGGAATGTGAGGATCTATGTTTTCACTTTGACCCAGTTAGAATGTACAGCCCAGCAGCTCCGTCTCTTGGGCATGGCCTGGTGTCTAATTAATAAAAATTACTTTAGAGTTTTAAATTGGTCCCTTCTCTAAGGAGACCGATTAACAATCTTGGCTCAGAATTCCCAGTGTTTAAAATGGGAATTATCGTAAGGATAATGGCCTAATTAGGATGCCAGTTTTAGAACCTGATCTTGTGGGTGTGTGGCAAAAATAGGTGGAGTTGGCTGCTGCTGAAACCCACCCTTTGGCTGCTGGCTGTAGGATGTGGGGTACCCATGGGCTCAGAAATGATTTTTCACATTCTTAAGGCAGAGTATTTGTATAGTCAGTTATTAATAGTGTAAGAATTTACATGTGTTCAGTTTACATGTGTGCATCCTGCTAGTACCATGCATTGTTTTTCTGTCAGATTCCTCAGTAACTGGCTGAAAGAATATTAAAAACAGTTCCGTGAAGACATTAGGAACATTTTCTTACTGAACTTACTTGTTGAATTGTGTGAATGCGTGAGTCTCTTAAAATCAGCAGCCCTTGCTACCAGGAGGGAGGAACTGGCTACTGAACTTTTCCTCTATTAATTCTCACACTGGGAGTAGGTGAAATTTAGCTCACTTAATTAAGTATATTTTTTTGAGGAATTCCCAGTGGCACTTGGCACTAACAGCAGGGCTATCCAATCTTGAAGCTTTTCAAATGAAATCATCAGTAATATCACTCTGATAGCATTTTCACCAGCTCTCCCAGAGAGAAGGGAGTAGGGAATAACTATTTTTGTGCAAGATATCTTTAGAACTCTCACATAGTCAAATATGTGAAATGGGCCTGGACTTGGGCCTTGGACCCATTCAGAGCAGTGCTGTGGCTCATGGCTTGACCCAGCCCTTCCCTTACAGCCTGAAAATCAGACACCGAGTATCCTGATTGCTGCCAGGTTACAGAAGTCTCACTGAAAAGAGAAACTCCTTTGAATGGATTTGTTTTCCAGTGGTGTGAAATTACTTGAAGATGTGTTGCCTTAGCTGAGGGTTGTGCCATTGAGCTTCTCCAAGTTTACCAACAGTGTGGCTTTGCTGGGTTTATGGCTTCTCTCAGCTGCACTAAAGTGCAAGGTTTAGGGTCAAATTTGTGCAGATCTGTGTTGGGGTTTTTAATGATTAGATTCTCTCATTGATTTTGATCTCTGTTACTCAGAGGAAAGGCAACAGCAAGTTGCCGGGTAAAGGGATTTGTAGTGGGAAAAGTTACTGCCTTTGCCAGTGCTGACGTGGATTGATTTATCAGCAACGTGTGATCTGCTGGATTTTTTCCCTTTTTCTATTTCCTGAGAAATCTGTGTGCAAATTGTGCTTATAACCAAGCTTGGCACTTCATTTTCAAAAGCTTGATGGAAGTCCTGACACAGGAGCAAGTTCTGTGTCAGGTGTACAACAGAGCTGTGTAGCATTTCATACAGGAGAATTCAGAAGGCTCTCCTGGGGCTCTTGAGCAAGCCTGAAACCCACAGGAAACTCCCCAGATAAATTTCAGTGAATATTTCAGGCTTTTCTCTGTAAGTTTTAGGAAAATCATCTTTATAATAACAATTGATAGGAAGAAGTTCTTCCATGTGAAGATGGTGAGGTTCTGGCACAGGTTGCCCAGAGAAGCTGCGGCTGTCCCATCCCTGGAAGTGTTCAAGGCCAGGTTGGACAAGACTTGGAGCAACCTGGGGTAGTGGAGGGTGGTGTCTCTCCCCATGGCAGGTGGTTTGGAACTGAATGGTCTTGAGGGTCCCTTCCAACCCAGACCATTTTGTGATGCCATGATAAAAGAGGAGCAGTGACATGTGCCTTACATTTCTCTGTGTTAGTAGCTCAAACAGGAATCCCAAATTGGGATTTTTGGAAGGGGAGGTGTGAGGCAGAGGGATCCTTCGGTCTTTGGGCTCATTCCATCCTCTTGTTCTTATTTTAGTTTGTTTTTTGGGTGTGTTTCTTGGCAGAATTCGGAAAAAGCAGACCATGGCCATACGGGTTAGTGATTCCGATTAGCACCAATGCAGATGGAAGTTACGTGTCCAACGTTCTCTCGGCGAGTCACCAGCGGCGATCAACGCGGGAGGTGTCGCAGAGCCCCAGGCAGCTGTATTTCAATGTCACCGCCTTCGGGAAGGACTTCCATCTCCGACTGAGACCCAACACTCATTTAGTGGCTCCTGAGGCCGTGGTGGAGTGGTATGAAGACTCTGTGGAGACTGGGAATGAGACTGGAAGTGGTACAGAGCGATTTTGGAAGAGAGAGCCCCTGTGGACCGACTGTGCCTACGTGGGGGACATCACAGACATCCCTGGAGCTGCCGTGGCAATCAGCAACTGTGATGGGCTGGTAAGGCTGGTTTCATGGCATATGAGTCTTGTGTCACACTCTGTGCACTGCTTTTGTTGCTTTTGACCACGCATTCCTAATGGTGTCAGTTACAGAACTTAATTACTCAAATCCCTTAGAAAATATTAATGCTGTACTGCTTTACTTCAGGATAATTTCTCTGAGGTTGATAAGTAAAGTTCTTAATGTCTCAAGTGTAAGAGAGAACTCAAGGCTACATGTTGTTGGGTTTCCTTTTTTATTTGCATGAGGTGTTACAAACAGGAAAATTAATAATGAAGACGTTTTCAGACTTAAAAGGTGACCTTTTGTTAACTGAATTTAGAATTTGGTGTCCAAATCATCCCTCATTGCTTCTCAGGTACCAAAATGATGGCCTGCACTTATCCAGGAATAGCAGCATCACGTTTTAAAGGGTTCATTTGTAAAGTGAGCGTGTTCTTTGTTCTCTTAGATGCAGTTTTGTTTCATCAGGAAGTGTCATATGAGAATCAAGTGGTTCACATCTATGACGAGTTTGTTTTTGATCTGTCTGCAAACACGCAGGTTTCCCTGTGGTTGAGCAGATGCCCAAATCCTGGAATGAAAGGCTGGGCATATATGGAGCCCACACACCATTCCTTGATTCACTCAGGCAGCAGTGAAAGCCATCAATACCCACCTTGTGCTCCATAAGGCGCAGGAGCACTGGTGGGACACGCCTGCAACATCCAGGGAGATGANGTTACAACATGTTTGAATTCCCTTGCTTAGAGAAAAGAAATACTGGTAGAGGTGATAACTTAGGTGATAACAGTTTTGGGGTTTTTTGGTGTTTTTTTTTAGGAGAATCTATTGCCAATACTGTGTTTGCAAAGGCCAAGCAAACCCTTGCCTGGCTAGATGTAGCTTCCAGCAGAATTGTTCTGATGAATGACACCCTGGGACTGGCAGCTGGATTTTGGCAGTAAGCCTGAATGAAGGTGTTGCGTTGAGACAGCATGTGAAGACAAAATTGGATTAAATGGAATTAGATTAAGGAGTGTAGCTCCGTCACAGATTGCCATGTGGCTGGCAAGCTGCTTGTGGTGTGTTTTCAGGTAAACGAAGCCAGAGGGGGACTTTTAGAGAGGGAGTGGCTTTAGAGTGACAGAGGACAGAGTTAGATGGGATACTGGGGAGACATTCTGCGCTCAAGATGGTGAGGTGCTGGCACAGATTGCCCAGGGAAGCTGTGGCTGCCCCATCCCTGGGAATGTTCAAGGCCAGGTTAGATGGGGCTTGGAACAACCTGGTCTAGTGGAATGTGTCCCTCTTTTCCCATAACATCCCATGTACTTTGCATGGTTTTGGGGCAGGAGAACATTTTCCTTTGAGGAGTAGTGGGTGAATGCTTCTGGGTCAGTCTTGTCTCTCTGTTCATCTCAACCTTTGCTGTTTTAGCATCTCTTGGAGCACTAATAAAATGAGTGTGAAAGGAATAAATAATCCTGAAGATTTATTTTATGGTTTTTTCCTCCCAGCATCTCCCAGGGCAGCAAAAGGAACTTGGAATTACCATTTCTTGCCTCTCTTGCTGTACTATGTGTCTCTCAACCCAGCTAGAATATTTGATCCTCAGTGTATCCTAAAGACGTGAAGAGTGAGAGAATATAGCTTAACAGAAACTGGAACAAGAGTGAGAAATTCTAGGGGCATGGAATGCTGGAAAGATTTATTTTTGACTTCAAAGGAATTTAGACACTCTCCAGAGCAGGTTCTGAAATCTTGGAGAGAAAGTGAAGGAAATCACCAGGGTAGCAGTTTGCACGATGTATAGCTTGTCAAAGAGGGTTGATATCATAAGTAAGAGAAAAGGAGCATTGGTGTTAAGTTTTGATTGTTTGATGTGGCATAATTGCCATTTGCACTAGTAAAGTGAGGTTTTGCCCACAGTTTCTTCCTGAATCTAAACTTCCATTTAAACCCCCACATGCTTGAACACTTTTGTTTTGAAATAGCTTACATATTTACTTTTGCAGTGGAAGTTGTCTGTCTGCCGTCAGTTCTGCAAATTCCTATCTTCACATCTGCTTAATCTCCCTTGGAAATGACCCTGTTTATTTAAAAAACCCACGTGCATGTGCCTGCACTTGTCATGGCAGAAGAACCCTTTGTTAGTCACAAAGGAGCTGCCTCTTGTCTTCTTCACTATGTGTCAAAATGCTGGGTGCTTCCACAGGTTTCTGCTGTGTATTTCTGCTGTTGTTTGGTCAAAATAGCAGTATGTATTGTCAGAATCCTTCAGAAGTGGGAGGTGCCAGCCTCAAGAGAACACTACAGATGGTATACATTGTAAATAAAGAGAAGGCAGCATGCCTAACATTTAGAAGCAGTGGCTTAAAACACTTTCTACCTGTTATTGTACAGAAAATCATCTCAGTTTTTCAGTTAGCTTCCTGCCTTCGTAACAAACTGTGAGCAGGTGTTGGTGTGTGATGCCTTTAGCTTGTACTTCCACTCTGAACTATGTTTCTGTAGATGTGTGTCTCTGTGTTTGAGCTGGGATCTGGTTTGTGCTCACATTCGTGCAATGTAAAGTGGCAGTGCTGGTTTCTGTTTCTCCTAGAGCATTAACCTTGCTTGTTTCAAGTGAAACAGCTGGGCCCAGTACAGTAACCTTTAATCTTTAACTTCAGATTCCAAGTAAAATGTGACTTCTTTTTTGTTTGTTGGAAATGATTTGGAGTATTTTTGTTTATTGAAATTCCGCGGCCTTCAAGCCCTAGGGCAGCATATGGTTGATTGAAGTACAGCTGCTTGCAAGTGGAAGATGCTCAGGAATCTGCCTGCCTTGTAGTGTTCAGCTGCCAAACCAGGGAAATCCTGGAAGACAGACCAACCATCAAGAGTAGAAAAAATACCCAAATGTACTTAGATCTGCCATTTGTGACATTTTATTCCTCACTTACTTACTACCATCCCATTTCCCAAGGATATGGAGACGTGAAGAAACGTGTCTGTGCATGTTTACAGATACTTTCCTTTGGCAAATCTTGTGGAAATACAGGCTGGAGTATCTCAGACTAGAGTTAATTGCACAGGCTTTAAATTTGGTTCAGGAAAAGCTTTAAAAATCTGTAGAAGTTTGGGCATATAGGATCCAAGGAGTTTCAGGGCATTTTGATTTGTTTTAAATCCTTTTTCATTACCACTGTTCCATCAGGACTGAAATATTAGTGCTTATTTCTTGTTCCTGTGTTGGTTCAATTTCAGCATGATTTCCCCCAGGCTGACAAGACCGAGTTCCTAAATGGAGAAACATCTTTCTAGGAGCCAGTGGTGTTTTATCCCAGTGTATTGGAATAGCATTTCGAAGACAAACGCTTGAATTGCTGCAGAGCATCTGGTTGTAGAAACTTGGGAACATGGGATGCTCTTGCTGAGTTTGGGATTGGGACTGGGACTGTCCCCTTGGGCCTGGAGGTTTCTTCCAGTCCAAGCTGGGGGCTGTGGTCGAGGGGATGTCTGTGGTCATCCAGGACTTTCTGGGAGGGCAAAGCACAAGGAAAGCAGAACAAACCCTGGGGAGATGGAAGCGGCTCTGGCTGCGTGCCGCTCTGGGCAGATGGCAGCAGTGTCTTAGGCTGATTTAACACTCCGATATTCCTGCTCCCCTGCCCTACTGTGCTCTTCCCACAATAATTCCCTCCCTGCCATGAACTCCCGTGACCTGCTGTGCCTGCTCTTACCACTGGCATTTCACTGTACTTGGCAGCATGATGAACTGGGCCTGATGGGTTGCAGCTGGACTCCATCCCTGTTGCCTCTCCGCTGTGCAGCATTTCCCACAAGCTAATGCAGCCTCCTCAGCTGTAGTAATCTATAGTAAAGAGGATTTCTCAAAGTTTCAGGAACTCCAGAAACTTGGGAAAATGCATTCCCTTATTCAGGACTTGGGGCTTCTTGAGTAAAACACAGAAAGGAGGAGCATTGATTGAGGAGGGAGGCGATGGGGACAGAAGTCGAGTGTCAATATAGTGTAAAATGATAAAATCTAGCAATTCTTTTATATGTCTTGTTTGCTTCCCCCTGAAATTATCACTCAAAGCAAATGAGCACTTCATCCTTATTTCATGGATCCTAGTCAAAGTTTATGCAGATGGTTGCTCAAGCTCCATTCATTTATTCTTGTTTACTTTCATAAATTCTTCTGACGGGGCCAGATTTGGTCTAATGATAGGTTTGCCTCATATCCAAGCCCTTGTGTCTCCTCTCTCTGCTGCTCTGCTACCTTCAAACACAGGCTTCAGGCCTTAAAAATTATGCTTTGGCCCCTTAAGATGAGCCTTTAGACCTCAGAAGGGATGTTTGAAAGGGTTTGCACTCTAAAAATGAGGTTTTTAATCCTAGAGTCAAAGTTTTGAACTCCAGAAATAAGCCTTTGTGACCCAAAAATGAGGGTCTTAGGTCTCAAAGTATGATTTAGGCCCTATGTATGAGAGATTGGACACACAAAATGTGTCTTGGGCCCTAAAAACCATGAGATGACAGTTCGGACACTCGAGATGTGTCTTGGACCCTAAGGAATGACTGGATCATAAAACTGGAGCTCTGGACATGGAAAATGAGGCTTTGGGCACTATAAATGCCACTTTGAGCTCTATCTCTTAAAAAAAGTGGAGGTAGTTTAGCTCCTTTTGGCTCATAGGAGGTGCTTGTAAGCAGTTCTAGGTAACTGAAATTAAAGTTGTACTATTTGTGTCTATCCTCCATTGAGGAGCAGGTGGCAGCAGGTTATCAGATAATTGAAAGCAAGGATGGAGGGAAAACCAGTCCCATGTGTTCTGACCATTCTGCAGAATTCCTCACCCTCCAAGCTGAGGACAGATGCAGTGAGCTCAGGCTGGCATCTGAGTGATCTATGATGTCATCTAAGGTGCCTTCTAGAAAAGGAGGAGTTCCCTCAGGGGCCTCTCTGTAACATCAGCAGGAATAGCCTGGAACACCTGAGCTGTGAACTTAACTACCCCAGGCTGGGCAAAGTGTGCATGTGGTATGTAGCCATGAGTGGAAAATATGGTGCTCAGAAGACTAAGGTTGCTATTAGTCTCTTTTTTCCTGTCTTTAGATTGGAGACAGTATTTGAAGGTAAATTAAAAAACTTGACAGTCTAGTGTGGGTGAGACGAGGAGAGCATCCTCTAGGAAAGGATTTAGGAACAGGCAGCTGGAGAGAGTCTGCCTGGAGAATTTTTATGAAAGGTCTCCACTTTGATTGCCACAACTTCAGACTTTTATTTGTAGTTTATTTCTGATGTTGAAAAATCATTCTGTACAGCAAAGTACAGGTTTACATGTAATCTCTCCCTTTTAAGCAATATATTTAGGGGCTGAAACTGCTGTTACAGATCAGTGGTTAAAAATGTGGTTAAAAATGCTCTGGAACAAAGGGCTGGTGGTTGGGTGCTGCTCTGGATATGTCTCTTGTAGCTGTTATTTAATCCCACCTTGTAGTCCTGGTGATGCCTTTTCACAAAACATTGCTTTTAGGGCACTTGGGCAAAGAATTTCCTTTCTGGATTTTTCCTCTTTGTTTCCAAAATAGCAGACGCTTCTTAAATTTTTTGATTCCTGGAGGCTCACAGCTTACAGTTTATAAAATAGCATAAGCTTATTAAAATTACTAAGTACAGCCCTTTTTTATAGTTTTAGTAATAAATCCCAGATTGTATAACTTGTGTGGACTCTTGATAATATACACAGAGTGTGTGAGTTGGGCTCTCATTCCTCATTCGTGTCCTGCCTCCACATGTCACCTGTGGGAAAGTGTGTGTTCCAGGAAAAAAAAGTAAACAGATACTGAAATAGTCAATGCTATCAAAATTCAATACTTGTAGCCTCTCTCAAAATTCTCATTGATGGTGGACTCAGTGCTGAATTTGTAACTGCATTTAGTAGGGTGGAGGTACAGAAGCCGTATTCAGCAATGGTTTTTTTGATGTTCCACGTTTATTCAGTGTTGTACGTACTTGGATCTGAAATTTAGCCTGCAAGGCACATGATCTGATGTTTGCAAAGGGGCAGTAAGCAGAACTGGAGAGAAAATACTGTGCAAGGTCATTGAGGAAAAGAGTTTGTCTGCTTTTTCCCATTTTTAGATTTCTCCAGGGTCACACTGCAGCTCTATACCATTGGCTCCCATCCGTGCTTTGAAAGAGTCACGGCAAGAAGAGTCGGCTGGCTCCACCCCTGGCCCCTGTGTTTCATCAGGAGCTCCTTGAAATGATGGATAAAGTGCAGCACTTTTTAATGTTCCCATTAAAACAATCTTTGCTTTCACTTCTATTTTAAATAGATAGTTAGTTTTCATCGAGTGCTTCTGCTACTTGGCTGAGAACTTAAATAAATTACAACCATGCAACACTAAATCAGCTTCCCTACCTCATAAAAATCCCTTTGTCATTTGATTTCTTGTTTTATATGTGACCAAAGGTGTAAAACTACTTCTCCTTTTCATTTGAGAAATTTTACCGTAGTTGGTTTTTTTCCTTTGTGAAAGGATGTAGAACCAATTTAAAACAGTGAGTTTGATGGAAGTATTACTAGCTTTGGTGCTTCCTAGCTTTTGATCCACAGAGTATTTCCATTTGGAGGAAGCTGCATCAGTTTTCTGTCCCCCTCTGACTTCTTTCTGAGGAGATGACTCTTGCTCACGCATAGTTTTACTGAGTTTTCTCTTACCTTGGAAGAGTGATGATGCTGTGGCATCGTTCTTGACTGTTGTGTACAGGCAGCAGAAAAATCCGTATTTGTTTCGTGTGCCACAGTAGAAATGGTGCTGCTGACATCCAGATCATGAGATCTTTGTGTTTTGGCATTATTTTTTTCACTTTATACTTTTGGAATATTCAGCACTTGAAAGTCTCATTTCCCCTTCTCTGAAGGCTATCAGATGTCCTCGCTTTTTGTTTTCCTTTCCCCATTTTAAAGGAATCTATGACTGGTGTCATCCCATGACTTCTGGATCTGGGAAAACACCATGTTTACTGTAGAACTGGCAACCTTTGCCATCTCCTGTACCATTTCTCCATGAAATAGTTCCTAGCAAAGACCTGCTGTAACTGACACAAAGACAAAACTTGTGCTCAGTAAATATTTCTACAGAGATTCGCTGGGGCTGGGGAGGTGCTTGACTGCTCTGAGCATGTTCCATGCATACTTTTTACTCTTCAATAACTGATATTTTAAACCCACAGTTCCTTCTTTAAGGACAAAGCATTTGGCCTGCCAGCTCTA
This sequence comes from Horornis vulcanius, assembly GCA_013401035.1. NCBI lineage: Eukaryota > Metazoa > Chordata > Aves > Passeriformes > Scotocercidae > Horornis > Horornis vulcanius. Next base: position 2,599 of record VZUA01063004.1, on the reverse strand, counting down.
TTCAGCAGTTTGCTGTTAAAATGAATCCCAGTAAGTTTTCCAAGAACGAGAAAATAAGAGACGTATTTTTCCACATAAAATCAAAGTTTGTTTTTTCTCTGTGCTTTCGTATAACTCTTTAGGGCTTCCGTTGAGTTTTCTTAAATTTTCTGGAAGGGGGAAAAAGAAAACCCAGCATTTGGATCAAAACCAAGCATGAGAAATTTCAACATAAAGGAATTTTCTTATGGATGTTTATAGAGAGGCTAAAAAACTTAATTCCAATCCAGTGCAGTGACCCAGTAAATGTTGACATTTTCTTTTCTTCTGTGCAAGTCCAACAAGATCTTGGTTAATTTGATGGCTCTTCCAAATGCCTTTTGCTCCTTAAAGTGGTACCAATTAGTATGTTGAGAGACTTCAGTTCCTCTGGGTAGATGATTTCCAGTATTTTAGTAGGAGCTTGTCTAAGAGCTTTCTAAGTATTGCCCGTGGTTTGGAAGAGGATGTTCAACATTCCTACATTTTCATCCTGTTTCTCAATCTTCTGAACAAATAAGACTTCTCTTGGTAGCTGCAGAAGTTTTTTGTTTTGATTTAAAAATCTGGTATTAATGGCTGCTCACAAACTGGTGCTGGGTTAATAATTGGTGGTTGTGAGACTCGAGTGGTGTGCTCTGTTTGAATCTTTCATATGATTCAAAAATGGGTTTAACGTTACTAAATAAATGCCATCTCATTTTTGGTAGGCACTTGGAAAGAAAAAAACTCTCTGTGCTGCCTGTGTTCAACACCCTTCAAAGATGGATCCTAAAATGATACAGGAGCTCCTGCTTTAATTCTGAGATGCATGGCCAGGATAAAACATGGGCTAGAACATGGATTTTATATCACACTGACCTTCCAGAGAGGGAAAACGAGCTGTGGAATTTCTACTTGCTCCTCTGGGAATTCAAGGGTGCTGGATGTGGAGGGTTAGTAAACGGGGATGTTTTGTCCCAAAACTGTGGTGTTTTCCCAAAGCCCAGACACCTCCATGGAGACTGGAGGCCCATCCATGGAGGAGGAGGAATTCCATCTGCAAACCTACTCTGTAGGTACCCAGCAACTGGATCGCTAACGTCTGTTTCTCCAAAATGTGTGCAGTGCTGCAATATTACTTTTTTCCAGCATTCCTCTAATGTGTAGTATTTTTTTATGCCAAGTATGTCGAGGCCATAAATACTTTAACATGCAGAAGATGTGAAAGGAGGGAAGTATGTCCCTTTGGATGCCTTTTCCCTTCCCTGCTGGAGGGACCTGTCAGAGTGTGTGAGCGTGGTGGGACTTGGGATGAGAGCCTGGAGTGACAGGACAAGGGCGCTTGCCTTCAACTGACAGAGGGCAGGTTAGATGGGATATTGAGAAGGAATTCTTCCCTGTGAGGATGGTGAGGTGCTGGCATAAACTGAAGCGTGGCATCATGGCCATATTCAACAACTTGAGAAGCTTCTAGAGAAGCTTTTTGAAAAGAAACCCAGAGAATCTGTTGATTCTTGACAAAATATGGGACCCATGTGGCGTGGGAAATAATATCCACCCAAGGAACTGAAGGTACAACCCTGGAGCTACACAAACTTAGAATCAGTGTCCACCCACTGTGGCTGAGTTTTGGGGGAGGCTGGCAAAAGAAAATGTGCTGCAGGCAAAGCACACTTCTTTGCTTTTATTTTCCTTCCAATAAATTGTGCAGTGTTCGGTGCAACTCCNTGTGTGTCACAGCAGAGAAGATCCATGGATTTGCAATTAACATGGTCCATTTACCTAAAAAATACGCTGTGAGGAGCTCATAAAACAGATAAATATGGACAAGGATTCACAAGAATTCTTCCCTTCAAGCTCAGGAACTTGGGATCATCCTAGGCATTTCAGTTTGGGGTTTTTGTGGTTCTAGTCCCTTTTTGATATGGACCCTCTTACAACTGAGGATTTAAGCACAAACTTAAGGCTCAACCTGACTAAACTGAACTTTACTAAAGTTACTTAAAATCTCTGCTGGACTGGGCCCTGGGATACATTCAGGAAAAATGGGTTTGAGGGGTTTTGTTAAAGTTTTACCGGGTGCACAACACATTAAGAGTGTTCCACGTGCAACTCCACTTAATTAACATTCCTGCTAAGATTCCCTGCAAAGTTCAGCAATGTGGGATTCTTCAAAGGACTGGCTTCAACCTTTGACCCTCTGGAGCATTTCTCAGGAGTTACAAGGATGGATAAACCATTCAAACCATTCTGAGTTGCTCCTTCCACACTGAAATGTGTTGTATTGATCCGAGTGTCCCTCCGAGTTTGCTTTCAGGGAGAAAGAGCATCAAAAGGGACTTTGGTGATGGAAAAAAGGGCCCTGGGAAGGATTTTTATGGTGGGTGCCTTCCAGTGGAGGAGGGAAAGGAGAGGTCTGGGAGATCTTTTGCTTCATCTGTGCCTCAGGGAAGTTATTCCACCCCTGGAAGTGCCCAGGGCCAGGCTGGACAGGGTTTGGAGCAGCCTGGGATAGTGGAAGGTGTCCCTGCCCATGGCAGGAGATAGAACAAGGTGGTCTTAAAAGTCCCTGCTAACCCAAACCAGTCCATGATTCCAT
>VZUA01062941.1:0-20323 GCA_013401035.1 Horornis vulcanius | reverse complement strand
TTTCCAATTGTTTCATGTTTGATTGATTGATTTGCATTGGCCTTTTGCAAAAAAATTCAACTGTAAAACTTCAAACATTTCTAGGTTGCCATTTCTTGTAGTAGTCAATAAGTGCACTGATCGTAAGTGCTAAAACTTTAGCTATATTTTTAACTTTTGCAGTTGTAATGATTCCCCACTTCAGTACATAGTACAGCTAATTTACTGAGTGTGATATAACTGCAAGCTTCCTCCTGACTTGTGTCCTTGTTAGAGATAAATAAGGCTCAATTACGCAGTGCTTTATATCACAAATACAGGTAGTTTTCTGCCAGAAGTTGTTTCAGTTTGGTCTCTTGGTAGATGTGTGGGTAGAAGGATGTTGGCAGTGATTTTTTTTTTATTTTATTTTATTTTCTTGTTTTCCCTTAAGGATTTACCTAGGATCGGTGAATAAACTGGAATTGCTTCATTGTCATAAACCTGATATGACTTTAGCAGCTTCCAATACAACCCTCTCTACTAATACTTTATTTTGAATTATGTATTTGTTTACTCATATTGATGTGTCACATATATCTTCATTATGTGTCACTGTGAATATAAACCTCACTGTGGTCAAAATTAGGTATGCAGAGCAGCCTCGAAGGACATGCTGTTTGCATCCAGAGCTTCTGTCAAGAGACAAGGACCCATAATTCTTACTCAAATATTGCAAAGATGTTACAAGTTCTGATTAGGATGCCCATTCCAACTCTTTCCAAGTCTCATCCCATCCATTTGTTCCCATTGCTTTCGTATCCCATTTTTCTCTCCTTGTGCCTATTCCAGGCATTCACAGAATCCCGGAATCCCTGAGGTTGGAGAAGCCCTGCCAGGCCATGGAGTCCCAGCTGTGCCCCATCCCCACCCTGGCCCCAGCCCAGAGCTCTCAGTGCCACCTCCAGCCCTTCCTGGGACACCTCCAGCCATGGGCACTGCAAAGCTCCCTGGGCAGCCCCTGCCAAGGCCTGAGCCCCCTTTCCATGCAGAAATTCCTGCTGCTGTCCAAGCTGAGCCTGCCCTGGCCCAGGCTGAGGCCATTCCCTCTGCTCCTGTCCCTGTGCCCTGGGAGCAGAGCCCAACCCCCCCGGCTGTCCCCTCCTGGCAGGGACTTGTGCAGAGCCACCAGGGCCCCCCTGAGCCTCCTTTGCTCCAGGCTGAGCCCCTTGCCCAGCTCCCTCAGCCCCTCCTGGGGCTCCATTTCCTTCCCCAGCTCCTGCCCTGCCCTGGACAGCCCCAGCCCCTCCATGTCCCTCTCTGTGAGGGCCCAGAGCTGGGCACAGCCCTCGGGGCCCCTGGGCAGGGCCAGCACAGGGGACGGGCCCTGCCCTGGCCCTGCTGCCACCCCAGGGCTGGCACAGCCAGGTGCCATTGGCCTCTGGCACACCTGGGCTCGTGTCCAGCCCCTGCCACAGCACCCCCAGGGCCTCTCCCAGCAGCTTTCCAGCCCCTCTGCCCCAGCCCAGTTCCGTGGGCTTGGGGTGACCCCAGGGCAGGAGCTGGCACTTGGCCCTGGTGTCCCTCAGCCCATGGATCCAGCCTGTGCAGATCCCTCTGCAGAGCCTTCCTGCCCTCCAGCAGATCCACACTCCCACCCAACCTGATGTTACCTGGAAACTGCCTGAGGGTGCCCCCAATTCCCTCATCCAGCTCATCCATAAAGATACTGAACAGGGCTGGGCCCAACACTGAGCCTTGGGGGACACCCCTGGCGCCTGGTGCCAGCTGCATGTGGCACCATTCCCCATTTTGGGTTTGGCCATCAGCCAGTTTCTCACCCAGAGAAGGTACAACTGTCCAAGGCAGGACATCTCCAGGAGAATGCCATGGCAGGCAGTCACAGACTTTGCTGTGAAGTCCAGCTAAATGCATCCACAGCCTCCAAATCACTCTCTGGTGCAATAGATGTGTTCCATGTGGTGAGCACTCATCCAATGCGTGGAGCATCTCCTATCTCCTCTAGCATTTACTCTTTGGAGCCCATGCCAGTGAATAGGAAGTGATGACACCAAGGTGGAGTTTTCAAAGCACACACGTTGTGATTTAAGACAAATCACCATTCAGAGTGGTTTGGAAGAACCAGAAAGCCTCGTGTTTGGGGGTTGTTGCATTTTTGAAAGGGTGGGAGGAGGGGTGGGGGTTGTCTTTGCTTCCCAATTCCCCCCAGCCCCAAGGTGGATATCAATTTCTTTCAGCATCCTCTGCTCCCTCCAGGTCAAACTTAGAGCTTGCTTCTTTCAGCATCCTCTGCTCCCTCCAGGTCAAACTTAGAGCTTGCTCAGTGTGGCCCATGTTCTCATTACAGCAGAGGATAACTTCTCCTCTCCTATCATGCACAGCTGAATCTAAATAGAACAGGGTCTTTTGATTCTCCCTTATAACCAGGCTTGTGGTAGAAGAGGCCCTTTTCACACTTGTGAACTATATTTGAGGGGATGTTTTGCTTTTCTGATCTAGTCTCTGCTTTCCAAGCCCTTTTGATCTGCCTGTGCACTCAGACAAGGCAATATCATGCAAATACACCAAGCAAAATAAGATACTTCTCCAGAAAATTACAAACCTTTCCCGGTTTTGCAAATGGATCTTACAATTCACAGAGTATCAGAGGTAATTACAGAGTAACTATTTGTGAAGCTGCTGAATAACTGCACAGCTTCATGGCATGAAAAATGGCAGAGAGGTTGCATTTGAATGTCAAATTACAGCCTGACCTCGGATAAGCAAAATGAGGGCTAACTGATTCTATCAGTGTGCATTGTACCTGTAAGAAAGGAACAGACTCCCTTTTTAAAATTGGAGTTTATTATCAATTTTTATAAATCAGTGTTGATCCTTTGAAGTTAACAAAGTACCCAGTCGAAATCCCTGGTTTAAAGTATATTTATATTTGAAATCTTAAATGATTTCAAATGTAGGAAATAATTCAGTATTTCTGCTTACAGTGGCAAACAAAGAACTGAGTGCAGTGCTAGGTGGAGTATCACTTATTAAAAAGACATTTGGTCTTTTTGGAGGTACGTTTCTGTTTTCCCCCAATTTTAGGTAATTGGTTCAGGATCTGATTGGTTCTGGGTTATATGAAATAATTTTAATGTCTTACGTGCACTTCTGCATAAATAAATAAAAATCCCACAGAAAAAGAAAGTGAGTGAAAACCTGAAAGTGAGTGAGTGAGGACCTGAAGAATATGGTGTAGTTATTTAATATTTTCTAGGATGGTGTGTGCACATATCAAAGAAATTTTAGTCTTTATTTTTTGTTTTGTTATTGTCAGCAACCTGAAAGTAAAATCAGTCCTTTAGTCCCAAGAATTATGTCTCATATATTGAATAAAGGTAGGTGAACGTGGCCTTCCCGAGTCACCTCTTAACAGATGGAGTTGCTGAACTTTGGGAATCTCTTAACTCCAAATTCAGCTTTGAAGAGGTGGATGATATTAAGCCACTTCTGCCTTAAACTTGTGACAGTCTCTCAGTGAGGAAATAGAGTGTGACAAAGCTTTGCTCTTGCCTCATTCATCCTTCTGGAGCAGCGAAATAAACTCAGGGAGCTACTGAAAGGAGATGAAACTTCTCAACTCGGTTGTTATTTTTCTCCCAAAGAATGACTTGAGGAACAAGCCTGAGAAATATGTTCCACATCCTTTCCTTTCCGCGCCCCTCCCACACACATGTACACACAGACACTCGCCACAATCTGTGCTCCTCCGGCGTGTTCCATGTGCTAAAGAAATACAAATTGAATAATAATTAGGAGGCCGTGTTTGTTTCTTGTCTTAGCAGCTCGTGCTGGAACCTTCCTGCTTAGTACTGAGGTGTTTGTATTGCTATTTCAATAATCCGTGACTTCTCATCCTTTAAAAATACAGTTGTTTAAATGGGGAATCTAAATCTTCCCGGTGAACAGTTCTGTCTGGGTTTTTAGTTTGGTTGTTTGAATTTTGTCCTAGCTCAGAAATAGCTTGTGTTCTGGTATTTTTAAGAGAATTGCTGGCAATTACTTCTGTCTTCCTGACAATTCTGGAGTTTCAGGCACTCAGCCTCTCTTGAATCAGATCATTACCCAACGCTGCAGATAAACGAGCTCAGTATTTGCTGCACTATGTGATTTCTAGAGTTAAGCTTCAACATAAATAAAACCTCCTTTTCACAGCAGCATCTGTGTATCTAAGGATTCTTTAAGTCAGATTTGTCAGTTTTATATGACAGAAAGATTGTTATAAGCTGTGGTGTTCTAGAAGTAAAGGATTGCCTAAAGAAAACAACAACATAAACTCTTAACAGGAGAAATAAACTTGTCCTGAGGATTACCTTAATAAAGTCATCAGATAAAACTTTGATAAAATAATGGGGAATGGATCTTTTAAAATACAATTCTGTAGGTTTGAAGTATAAGGGATGTAAACAAAGTGCTGTTGTTTTTATGTCAATGATTCAGATTTTGTTTTGATTTCTTTGTTAGAACTAGGACTTCCTCTACTTCTAATTTAAAATATTATTATTGTAGAAATTTCATTTGATCAGAGAAGCATGAAATAACCATTTCCAAGCTATGTGGTGGTGATGATGATGATTATGATAATAATAATAAATAGGCTATTTTCTAGGAATCTACTTTTTATTCAGGTAAATTTTAGGTAAATTGCAAGGCAGCTTATGACTTTTTAAAGAGAATGTTGAAGTAATTTTGGATGATTTAATTACCTGTAGGAAAACTGAACTAAACTGGATTTCTTTGGGTTAAATAAATTATAAACTTCATTTTAGGCCACAGTAATTCTCTTTATCTCAAAAACCATTTTATCAGTCAAGGGAAGGCAGGGGGAAATGTTTTAAGCAAGTTAATTAAGTCTTTAAGTGTTTATGGGAGTTGAAGAACTGCATTATATTTTGTTAGTTGTAGTACAAGGCCAAAAATTGTGTTTATAAACTCTAGTTACTCCTAGAAACTTTTGCTATGTGCAGTGACAATGTTCACTACACTCAGTGCTTTTTAATAGAAATTTGCTACAGTACAGACTTATCTCAGTTTTGTAGGATTTTTTTCCAGGAAGGACAAAAAATGTTGATCCCAATAACAAGTGGTAAGACATGGGGCTGTAGCCTCCAAAAGTTCAGGTTTGGAGACACTAAGTTGCTTGGTAATGTTTGTTTGTTTGTTAATTTGACTTTGGTTATTTGATCTACTTCATCAATTTGGTATCAAACTCCAGTGTTTTTAAATCCTGAGTAGGTTTCAGTGGGTTACTCAGCAAGTTGGGTATTTCAAGCATTTAATGTTCCAGTACAGTCTTGTGAACTGGGGGGAAAACAGAAGAGCTTTTTAGGTGCTTATAACCCTTGTAAACCTTTCAATATGCATTTCTAAACCCAGGTGGATTTTCCATAATTTTTGGAAGTTTATTTATCAACGCAAACTAAGTTCCACTAGTTATTTTTGCATTGAGCCTTCTTTTCCTTGGATCTGTCTAGATGCTCTTTTCTGTGTGTTCTGTGCTCATCTGGGTCTCCCTTCTGGAATTCAGAAATGTTCCACCATGGAGTGGTGTCCTCAGGTGACCAACTAAGACCTTCTGTGCAGCCCTAGCTTGAAAAGACTTTTATTTAACTAGACTAGTGGAAATTTTCTCAATATTTTTCAGTCTTGCATCTCAGAGTGGTAAATTTTCAAACAAAGCTGTTTCTCAAGTGACAGCCCTAATGATACTTTTATGTTGCAAAATTCAAGGTAGGTCTTTTTAAACTGCATCACAATAAGTACAGGTGATAAAGCTTTTAAAAATCTGGTTAGTTCCTTAGACAGTCTCTAATTTTATCTTTCTTTAAAATGATTTTGCATAAAATAACAGATTGGAAGTCAAAGAATTAGTCTTGCTGTCCACCTGGTGCATGCAAGAAGATTCAGTCTCCCTTAAATCTACTGACTGAGGGGTTTATTGGGCAAAAACCCAAACTAAACAAAAACCCACGCAGTAATTAAACTCAGTTTTGTTCCTAGTTTAGAAAGAACTGACTGTCCATTCATACAAATGAGGAAAAGTTCTGAACGTTGAATGCTAATGAGTGAGACTCCCAATGGCCTGAAGGGCAGTGACCATGCAGTTGTGGCAGGTTGTGACCAGCCTGGATCCCCTTCAATCCCTTCCCACTCCCAGCTCAAGCATTTGGGGCATTGCCAGCAGATCTGGCTTTGAGCTTGGACATCCTCTGTACGTGTTTTACCACCGAGAGTCTGCAGACACGAAACGTATGGAAATGAACAGATGGAACTGGTTCATCCTGACAGCGTTTTCAACCTGGGTTTGCTTAGTGAGGACTCATTCATGTGTTTAATAGGTGTGCTCAGGGTGAAGGAAAACACTTAGCACAAAGTGGAATTTCCCTGGGAAGTTTGGGATGACAAAATAATGCAGTGTATTCAGGGTGGTGGGCAGGACAAGCTGCAGATACATTTCCCTCTCCATCTATTTTTTTCTCACCAACAAATCTTCACCACAGTCACAGGAACCCTAAAAGGAGGTGGATATCCCCTTGGCTGAAGATTTCCAAACCAGTTGGGTCTCTCTTGTGTTTAGTAAATTAATTTTTTAAATGAATTCTCATCAAGTTTCTAATTATAATATCTTTAAATTTAATGTTTGTATTTCTGATGAAAGACAAACATTTTGGGGGCAGTCACCAGGGACATGAATAATTTCTTTAGAAGCTTATCTAATTAATTACATTTCTCTGTAATGTCTTTAAAATTTGAACTGCCATCATTTCATTAATTTAGATAAAAGTAAATCTTTAGTGTTTAAATATGACACTAGTGCTGAGAATTCTGATAAGCTTGAGCTTCATTGTCTGTATTTTTATTAAGTGAAGATAAAAAAAAGTGTTTAAAATGTTTGGAATTCCTGATTTGCATATTAGGTTTTATTTGGTTTCAAATACATTTTTATTTCATGGTATAAGTGTTCCCCTCACCTGTTAGTAAGTTAGATCATAAGATGCAAAATGACATAAATATTGCTCGTACAATATTTTGGTGGGTGTTTATTTTTCTTCTGTAAGATGTTCTGTTCCATATTAAAACTATTGGCTCCTCAAGATAGAAAACATTTAAATTCTGATGTGTGGTGATCTTCCATGTCCTATCCAGGAGGAATTTCGATACTTTAGATGATCCCAGAAATATAAAGCCTTGGTCCCTAAGCAGTGGTGGGGCCTGATCTTCTTGTACTTTGTAGTAATTTGTGCTGAGAAGTGCACTGAATGTTGAGATTTGTCATTGCTGATGATACAAACGAGGTAGAATACCATGACTGGAAAATAATATTCACTGAGAGATGGACTTTGAAACTGGATTTCAAACTGGGATTGAGTTACCTGTGGAGGTGTGCATGTGCTGTGGAACAGTTTATCAAACTCCAAATCAGCTGTTGACCTCGGATTAAACTGAATTCATGCGTTTGCTCCTTGGGGAAAAAAAATTTAAAATATTTATAAGTAGTCTCTAAGCAAATTAATGATGCTGAATTGAGGGAAGGACACAACAACTGCCTCTGAAAACTATTCAAAGTAGATGCAAACTGTTGGTTTAGCTTTTCTTGCCATACAGCTAATTCTACTCTTTCCAGTGATAAGCAATTTTATGCAAAATAGCTCTATATTATAAATAATGAGTCGTTACTTCAGTGAAGAAAGAAGTTCACAGGTCACGGTTTCGGTCAGTGGTGGATGATCAGAGTGCTTTAATAGTCCAAATTACTGTCTAGTTTTGCCCCTGCCAGTCTCCCATCCATCTTTTTCCCAATGTGGGTCAGCACTTTAACCGTGTTTGCAATGAAGAAATAATAGATGTGCAGTCAGAACAATTAATGGAGTAAAATGTGCTGTTCTGTGCCAAAGATAAACAAAGAAATAAATCTCTGCTGTTTGCAGCCTTCCCTTTCCCATATATAGTGGACTTTATCAATAAAACAATACAAACTTCATCAAAGAAAAATCTTACCAATTTAGACCGAGAAAGGTCTTCATTGAGCTAATCTCCAACAAATGCTGTTTGCAACAGGGATCTATTTATTCTTTTCAGCCACAGAGCCCTGGCCATCCTTCTTTATCTCACGCTCCAACTCCGTGATCCGTTACAGATGAGGCAGCCCAGCTAAGCAAGGGCAGGAGACAGGAGCACTGTCACTGCAAGCACTGCTGTATTTAATTCCAATGAAATATGCTTACCTCGGGTACTCTGGTTTCTCTCCTCAGGGAACCACAGCCAGGTGTCCCGGGTGCCTGTTGCCATCAAAGTCCTCGATGTGAATGACAACGCCCCTGAGTTTGCATCAGAGCACGAGGCCTTTCTGTGTGAGAATGGGAAGCCTGGACAAGTGAGTATCCCAGGTTTTATGTGGTGTGAGACTGGGTTGGAGATTCTCCTGTCACCGTATGTCATCTTTATTCCCAAAATGCGTACCCATGTGTTCATGCTAACAGCTCTTAGCATTAACTTAAGATAAACCCATGATCACTTTCTGTGGGATGTCTCTCCATGATTAAACTTTTTTCCCCTTAAAGTATAGTTTTAAATTAAAGGTGAATACTTTGGGACAATATCCTGAAAAAATCCTGAGTGTCGTTAAGCTCCCAACGTCACGCTTTGTGTGATGGAGCTCAGCACTTTGTAAGTTCATGTTTGTTAATAGGTGAAAGTATAATCCAACCTGAATTCCAGTTCAGTTATTGACCTACACTGCAGCTGCTCCCAGGTATAATTCAGAATAAACAGTTAAAACAATAAACCCATTTCCCCTTGACCTTGTTTCAGTTATAATCTCCATTCAGTTCTTATTTTTCTGTGACAGGAAAAAAATAAGATAGCAAACCAGAACTTGATGGAAAGTGAAGTGAATTGTAATTGTGTTTGAAGACGGTGTTGGAGAAGGAAAGTTCAAGTTTTCATTATATAAAAAAAAATTTAAAATGTTATTTCCTTCTTCATTTAATGAAGAAAAGCTTGGTGAAGGAACTTACACAACACTCACCAAGGCGAGGTTAACAGCAACATGTCAGAAACAGGATTTAAACTGTTTAGTCTTTTTCAAAGAAAATGAAGCAGATTTGTTCAAAGGTATTCACTTTGAAGGACAAATGTACAGAAATAGGGAAGAATATCTCATATGCCACCTAAATGACAAGGTGAAGATTCAAGAATGTGTACAGACATTTAGAAAATAATGCAGTGTAAATGAGATGTAACTTTTGTCCAGCAAAAGAAACACTGGGTGTTACAACAATTCAATGTTTTTAAACTTTACAGTTTATTTCTAGATTGTGACATTTTATTTAAATAAACAGCAGCTGACAGCATGACATGGTTTGTTAATCCAGCTATTCCTGTGTCTCATGTGGGTGTTAGACATTAAATTCACTGTTCTCCAAAGAAGGTTTCCTGACAATAGAGTTAGGAGTTATTTTCTTTTTAGTAGTATTAAATGACAACCTATATAGCAGTGTATGACAACCCACCTCTGCCAGGATTGTATGGTTACAGAGGATGATTTGACTTCTAGCACCCCTTTTTGTTCAGTAAAACAGTGTCAAAATGTGTCATTTAAGGAATGAGAATTCTCTCTATCCACTGAAGAGGAGATGTGCCCTTATGGGCAGGCAGTCATGTTACTGTTGGCATTTCAGTTCTTCTAGCTCAGGGTGGATTTCAGTTTAGCTCACGGTGGATTTCTGATGCTGAGTAGTTACATTCTCCAGGATAGATTAAATCCTAATGGCTGTGCCTTTTTCCAGGACTCAGCGAGCTTCCCTGAAATCAGAAAGTTCTGTTGTACAGTGTTTTCTGACTGAATTTATCTAGGTATCCTATCGAATTTCAGGTGGTTTAGGAGATGGTGAAAAATATTCACATTTCATTTTGGAATAAAACTATAAACGAGATGATTAAGAGTCAGCAGGTAAAAGAGGCTTTTGTTTAAGTACTTATAGAAAACTTTCATTAAAGCATGACATTCTTTATCTCCCATTACCCCTTACACTCTTGATCTGATGGCAGATGTCACTCTTGAGCACGAATCCTCGTGTGAACTTTACAAATGCTTATTAAATATTTGGCTGCCAGCATGGATGAGGTGGCACTGATCCTGCAATTTATTCTGTGTTTAAACAAATAACACTACTGGAACAGTAACCAGTCCAGAATAACCACCAAGGTTAGGTTCTGAATTGAAGTTGTCATTCAAAAATTATCAGCTCATGTAAAGATTTTAGAAACTCCACTACCTTGTTGTATTTTCTTATGCTTATTTCTGTATTAAAGTTTTGGAAGTAATCATAATAATATGTCAGGATGAAAAATCAAGAAACTACATATATCTCAGTTATGAAATAGCTGATATGAGAAAGATACTACTCCTAGCACAGTTGGAAATGCCTAATTTGGATGGTTCTCCAAAGCTTAAACTCAAATGTTACATGTGAAGGAAAGGTGCAATTGTCTTAAAGTATTCCTGTCTGTTGACATTTGCAGTTCCATTTGAATCTAAGTTTAATCAAATTTGAATTACCATAAAGGAGATTATGTCTGAACTATTGGTAAAACCTTATGTGCAGCCACTAAATACATTGCACCATCTATTCCAGTTCACTTTCTGAGTGTTCTATTTTGGGTTCTGATATAATTGCAATAGCAAGTACAGCTGCTAGTGAGGTGACACAATGGATTAAAAACTCTTGATGTACAATGCTGCCAGATGCATTTTCCTTGCCTTGACCTACCTCTAAGACTAAAGGTACCCCAGGCTGATAGGAGAGGAAAGGGAGGGAGAAGGAAATATAGTTGTCTATGCATGTATTAGTGTGCTCCTTGCACATTTTTACACGCAGCAGAAAGTTGCCAAAAATGTTTTTTGTCAGTTTTAGCGGGGAAAGAAAAAACAAACCCCCAATGTTTGAATGTACTGTTATAGTACCTCTAAGTTAGCCAAAAATCAGCTCTTGCCTCTTCCTATTATCCCATTTTTTTTTTGCATAATTCCAATTACTAAAACCAGAACATTCATGGTTTCCTGACTATAGCTGTGCTGTTGGTTATTCTCCAGCACAGTAAAATTATTTTCCTGTAGTCCTAGAACAGAACCTCTGTAATGTTGAGTAAGAAAAGTGCCTCACTCATCATTCCCCAGCCCATACTCAGACTTTCTCAGGGAGGTGCTGTTTGCTGGAAACAAAGCTACAAAATTTTCACTTGAGTAGTGCAGACAGCGATATATGAGAGCTGAAGCCAGCTTTAAACTGGAGCAATATAAAACTGAATACAGTGCTCCTCCAGTCTCCCACAACTTGTCTCTATTTTATTCACTTCTCCTACTAGAATTGTTTTTCATTCTAATGGGTGAAATCTTCAGGTAGATCTTTGCTTTTTCAACTGGAGCCATCCCTTTACAGCCAGAACCTGCATTTGACTCTTCAGACAGACAAAGTTAAAATTGCTCTGTGCTGAGTGTACTCATACAGTGTTTTGAGTCTGCAAAATAACGCAGGAATAGCTCAGCAATGGGACTGCAAAAGCTTTTCCAGAGTTGGAAGATCAGAATTAGTAAAATTAGAGAAGTGTTTACTAGTGATAAGGAACCATTCTAAGTGAGGTTAACCAGTTGCATCACAGAAAAAGTCTTTTAAACAGTACCATGTACTAAAATTGCACGTAGATAGTTATGTTGCGTTGAAAATAACTTTGTTTTTCTATTTATCCTTGTATATATTATTTCAGGCACATGTGGCTTTGTAGAACTGCGATACAAACCTACAAATTAGAAAGTCAAGTTGTCCTAGGGGACCATTTAACTATTCATTACAATCCAGTGCTGCCTGCTAAACAAAATACGCTGATTTGCTAAGTTTCTGTATGTACAGAATCAAATGCATGCATGAAGTATTAATACAACATCAAAGTTGGAATTTTACATGTAAGAATTTCAAAAATTTCAAGACTGAACAGCCAAAGGGTTATTAACTTCCACTGGATATGTAGTGAAGAAAAATCAGTTCTTGTTTTCTTTATGACAAGTATTGACCTATTTCACTATAATGGAACACCTTTGTGCATGTTGTTACCAGGAATTACATCATCTGTAGTGGGCAAGGGGCCAATGGCACCTGGCTGTGCCAGCCCTGGGGTGGCTACAGGAGGAAGGCAGGGCCCGTCCCCTGTGCTGGCCCTGCTGAGGGACCCCCAGCACTGGGGGCAGTTTTGGATCTCTCATGGCCAGAGAGCCCTGCAGGGGCTGGGGCTGTCCAGGGCAGGGCAGGGAGCTGGGGAAGGGAATGGAGCCCCAGGAGGGGCTGAGGGAGCTGGGGAAGGGAATGGAGCCCCAGGAGGGGCTGAGGGAGCTGGGCAAGGGGCTCAGCCTGGAGCAAAGGAGGCTCAGGGGGGCCCTGGTGGCTCTGCACAAGTCCCTGCCAGGAGGGGACAGCCGGGGGGGTCAGGCTCTGCTCCCAGGGCACAGGGACAGGAGCAGAGGGAATGGCCTCAGCCTGGGCCAGGGCAGGCTCAGCTTGGACAGCAGCAGGAATTTCTGCATGGAAAGGGGGCTCAGGCCTTGGCAGGGGCTGCCCAGGGAGCTTTGCAGTGCCCATCCCTGCAGGTGTCCCAGGAAGGGCTGGAGGTGGCACTGAGAGCTCTGGGCTGGGGCCAGGGTGGGGATGGGGCACAGCTGGGACTCCGTGCCCTGGCAGGGCTTCTCCAACCTCAGGGATTCTGTTACTCTGTGATTTTGTGATTCTCAACCATGTTGTGAAGCAAAAATTCAGAGTTGGGGAATTACTTCAGCAGTATTCCATTGCGTGACCACACAACACAGAGTAAAACGTGCCTATCAGCACAGTAATAAAAAAACTTGGAAATGAGAATTACTGGACTTTTCTCACCCCTGTGGAGTAAAAGATACCACAGTTCCATATCACTGCATATAGATTATGTTTTCTGTTGNTCATGATCACTCAGCTTGGCTTTTTTTTTTTTTTTTTTTTTTTTTTTTTTTTTTTAAGAGCTTATCTTAATGCAGACGCACAAAGAAATAAGGTTGCTATGGGAACCCTAACTCTTAATTCTGTGATGTGTCTGTGTAACACAACAAATGTGGTATTGCACTGAGCCTGTCTTTTGCATATAATTTTTGGTGCATTTTCAGAGAAAGAAGGATTTTGTAAACGAGGAAGGGAATGGATGGAATACCAGTACATACAAAATACTATAACAACTTGATAAACTGCACCTGCTGTGTGCACTTGCCCTTCCTGATTTCACTGTGCCATTATCCTTTTTCCCTATTGCTTTTCCATTCTGTCAGTGTTTGAAAAATTGAACAGCCATAAAGTGTATCTGTCTAAATATATCTGTCTTGTTCAGGATCCCAGCCCAAATTGCACTTCCCTATGATGATGAATTACTGGTACCTGCTCCAGCCCTGGGCACATCTCAGTGGGTGCTTTAGTGCCTGACACCTCTGCAAAGAGAAAGCTGCAAATATTTCCCATCTCAAAATGGCTCCATCTCTGCACTGGGACAGACAGAAGCTACTTAAATATTTTTCCACTGTTTATATTTTTCCTACTTTTGGATCCATTATTCAGCTATTAAATTGGAGACCTACTTCTTAAAGTAAAAGAAGCAGAAGCTGAGTTAGGCCTTTTATTTGTCCATCTCTTCTAATACATTTGTTTGAAATCCTATCAAGGTTTCCATCTTGATAGACGCAGTTATCAGAAAAAAAAAAACCCTATTTATGTGGTATTTAAGCATTCTATTTATTTTCAATAGATTTTTTGATAATAATAATAAATGATAAAGCTGATCTATCCAGAATGATTAAGTTAGGAGTTAATTGCCTCACATTCCTTCATAAGTTGGGTTGTCCTACAAGTATCACTACTTGCTCATTTTTTTTACACACTTAATTTCAAATGTTTATGTTTTGGTGTTGATCTTGTGGTTATCTAGTAAGAGATTGTTCTTTCTTTGACTCTTGAAGAACATAAATATGATTTTGACTATTGTCATATATATATAAAACACATACAGATTGATAGTCCTTGTGGTTAAACCAGTATAAAATGTTAGTTATTGACATTTACTTAGGGAAACGTGGAAATTTTAAAATAAAAGTCTATTAATTTGGACAGCATCAAACCCTGCTTCCATTTTTCACTCTGTACTTTAAAACTAAAATTTTTAGTGATTCTTAATTTGAATTTAATTGTGCAAGAAATTATTGGAGTATTGCTTTGGGTATTGCAAATAAATACATGAGACAATTGTTATTGGATTCAGTGGACATGGAAAAGGTCAATAATTCTAATTAAATTTCTTGTAAACCTCATCTAGCATGAGCTAACTAGTCCTGAAAGCCAGATCGGAGGGTGGGATCTGGATCCACGGCTGGTTTTGTTTCTGTTTCTCTGGAAAACCTTTGAAATCAAAAGCAAATGCACCAAATATTAAAAAAATCACAAAGAAATCCAAAAAAATCAAACTCCCCAAACCTCCTGGTTATTTTAAAATAGTGTTTCTTCTTTTGTAGTCCTGTGCAACTTTGTATGACTTGAAAATGATCAGCTGCAGTACCTGAGTAATGTGGAAGGTAAAAATTGTAAATGGAGCTAAATCCACTTCAGACACTGCAGTTGGTCATGTAAATCATATGAGGTACTTCATACAAAGTTATTTGATGATTTAGAGTTATCCAAGCTATCCAAAACACTCTTCTCACCTAAATAGCTTGCATTTTTCTAGGAACCATTAGTTAATAAGGATGATATTAAAAAACAAACAAGCATATCTTCCTAGCACAGGAATAACTGAGGTTTTATTAGAATTAAGGGGAAAAAATACAGCCCTTAGTATTTTATTTTATTTATTTATTTCACTTTTGATTTTTTCTCATCTAAAATTTCACATCCAGATTAATTTAAAAAGGTAATAATTCAACAAAGTGAAATGTGGGGTGGGGGAAGGAGAAAGGATAATGGATTCAAGGTGTATTTTATATCCAAGTCCAGTGAGAAGCGGGGTCATATAAATGAAAGATTGCCATAGGCAAGATGAGTGTTTCTGAAGCCCAATTTTCTTTTTCTTTTTTTTTTTTTTTTTTTGTCAAATAATAATTTATTACTTGTCTAAATCAACAGCAGTTTCTGCTGGCCTCTCTTACCTGTTGCTCCTTATTTGCTGGCTCTTTGTTCTGGAAACATTTTAAAAGGTTAGACGCAGTTTCGCTTCCCAAGGTTTTCAGTCTAAGGTCTATAAAAACTTTGCAGAGATGTAAATTATCTTTTTTTTTAATCTGGCATGGAGAGAAATGAAATATGTCAAAAAAATACAATTTTTTTTTTCAGCACTGTCTGTTTATTAGGAGTGTGAAAGCTTAATGAGCCCATTTGTGTTGCAGGTAATTCAGATTGTCAGTGCTGTTGACAAGGACGATCCTAAAAATGGGCATTATTTCCTGTACAGCCTTCTTCCTGAAATGGTCAACAACCCAAATTTCACCATCAAGAAAAATGAAGGTAAATAGAACAAATATAAAATGTGTATCTTGACAACTTACTCTGGAGTTATTTTGTTGACTTTCAGTTATTTTACCATTGTGTCCTTTGGGCAATTAAAACGTAAATTATCTGCTGAATGGTACCTTCATTAGATCTCTTAAGCTATTTCCAATAACTTTAAAATAGATAAGAAGAAAATAAAATGAATATGGAATTTAGATCCAGAAGACAGCTCACTGGCTTAAGGAAAATGAAAGGATGGATTTACTGCCTGTATTATTCCTATTAATTTGAAATTCCAGAGATATGGTATAAGATGAAAATCTGAAACTATGCTGATAAATAAATGTTGATTCCTACATTGACTGTTTATGGATGGGAACATAAAATTAAGTATCTACTAAATCTCCCAAAGAAAGCATCTTTTCAGCCTGTTTGTTGTGTGTATAAAGGTTCCAAAGTATTTTGGTGAGGAACTTCTGCTAGAGAGAGAAATCCCTTAGGTCAGCAAAGCCCAAAAGGGCACTTTGAGTCACTGTGCTTTGGAGCACTTCTGGAAGGGCAAAATGTCATTTTGCAGGGCTGTAGAAGGGACCATTCACGTGTGATGGAAAAAAAAAAAGACCCATTTAATATTGTTGGGCAATAAATTTATACTGATCCTTGTCTTTGGCACACAGATCTGTTTGAAGGTCAGGTGAGAGAAGGAGCTAGGCCTGATCCCAAGAATGCTATAAAGAGTGCTCAGTGTGTTTGTGCTTACTTGAATATTCAGCAAAGTTGTTCTGTCTTGGCTCTTTTTAATACAGCACACCCTGCCAGGAATTCTAGTCAAGTTCAGTCTCTTATTTGAAATGGTAAGAAAGTGAAGCCCTGTTTAGCCCATTACTAATAGGAAGACCTGTGTGTGAGCTATGTGTGCAGGTGTGAAAGCAGTACATGAAATGCCAATTAAAGAGGAAATGCTGTTTGCTTTTTTTTATTCTATCTGTTCCAACCTAGAAGCATGATGACTCTGTTTTGCTAAATGACACTGCACCTAAATTCTTAAACCGGCATAAATATATCCTATATTTTTCTTTTCTTTGGATGTGCTTTTCTCTTCTAGCATTCACAAAGTGTGTCTCTGCTTATATCTCTATTTTCTTGTAGTAAATGAGTCTCTGTGTGTTTTCTGGAGAAGATAAAACAAACCTCTTCAAAATGCATTTCATAATCATCAGCAGTGTAACACAAATTGAATTAAGCATCCTAAATGTGAGGTGGTTTGCTTGGCACAGCATGACAAAATAAAAAAGATCTTAGCATTTCTCTTCATGTTTAAATACTGAGCTCATAGGGCTAATTACCCTTGTCCTTCCAATCTGTTACCTATTTAAGACCCACTCCTGCTCACAGACAATGGCAAAATGCATCCTGAGCTGAGTGAGAGCGAGGAAACTTCCTACGTAACAAGGTTTAGAACAATAAGTCTGACTTTGTTTCAGCATTGCCACTCAGTTTTATGCAGTTTTTAATGTGTTTGAATCAGTTAAATGTGAAAATCCTCTTAAAACAACCACCTGAAATCTCTTGAAATTAAAAATCTGCTTGAAGAGACTTTGCTGATTTAATCCTTCAGTATCCAATAATAAAATTCCAACTATGCATGCCATCCTTGTCTGTCAAGATTGCTCAGTCAGGGGTGCAGTGCATGGTTGGTGTTAGAACATGATCTCCCACAGGAAGCAAATACTCCTGTCAGAGCCAAAATCAGAGGATAATTTGTCTGAGGTGAGTTTTTATGTCCTTTAAACATCATAGTTCCTCAGTAAATCTTTATTTAGTTATGCCACTTAAACAGTGAACTTGACCATGACTTTGTCTTGAATATCTCTGCCAGATAAGCATGAGTGATTATTCATGTTGAAAAACACCAATATCCCTAAAAAAACCCCTCTGAATTCACAAGTCAAATTTCTCCTTTCTTTTTTTTGTATTACTGAGTGTCTGGGCTATCCATTACCAAGTTGGTGTGGTCTGGAACTGTAAGGAAATGCCTGTAACAAACCTTCCTCTCCTTTCTGGAGACCAGATCAATGCTCAACACAGTAAAGCTTGGAACAGAAAAACATTCCCTCACACTGGTGGCCAAATTCCTTGACATCTTCCTGACTGTGTCCTCAGCCTCAACTTCCTCCTAGAGTCTTGGCCCTGCCAAATTAATTTTTCAAGGCAGCAGAAACTTGACGGCTGCCGACAAAATGCTGTCCTCTTGCAAATGCCATACAGGGACTGCGTGTTCTCAGGAAGCCTCCTGTGGAAACCCAGTTTTTACTTGCTAGAATTAGCTCATTTCTTTAAATAATTTTTTCATACCTTTCCTTTCTTCACAATTGTCTTGGGGGTGGAGATAAACAGAAGTACCTCTCCTCAAGAGATGATATTGCCCTTTAGGGTTCTTTGTGCTTTAGGTAACTGTGTGGCATTTGGCCACCATGTAATGGTGACATTGAATGGGGTGACATTGGTGTGCCAGTCTGGCACCTGCCAGGAGAAAAAGCTGCAATGTCCTCTTTCTGTCCCTCATGCCAAAGAATGCATAAGATGCCTGTGATTTGGAATGTTCCTTTCCTGTGTAGAGCATAAGCATAACCATTAATCAATTTAGTTTGTTGCACACAGGCTGATTCTGTTCAAACCTTCCAGATCACCCTAAGGCAAGTTCCCATGATAGTCAGTAATTAGCTGTGCTGCTGACATACACTGCAAATATTATGATTGGCCGCGTTGTTATTGAGAAATGTGTTTAACTAAGTGACACAACAGGTATCTTCATCAGGAACCACACAAAAAATACCCCAAAACACTGCTCAGATTTTATTATTGTAGTGTTAACCCATGACAATTACATATATAGAATCTATGCTGTTCTCACAGCAGAATCTGTGCCTTGAAATGGTGCACTGGTGTTCTTCATTTGCTTGGTTTGTTGAATTTCCGTATTTACAATCCCTTCTGTAGACAAGATACCCAAAAACTGTGGAGGCCGTGGTGCCTTTCTGATGTAAAGAACGTAAAAAATGTAAATTTAAGTGCCATCATGCATCTCACTAAATGTCTGTAGATCATCTCTTAGCCATCTATATTTTCCATATCTCCTGATGCTTTTCTTCTGCCCTTTTCTGAGCTCAGATGTCCATTACTGGGTGGGACAGTGCCTTGGGTTCCTGGGCAGTGAGTGATAATCCGAATCGAGGCAATCATGCCCTCTCAAGCTGTAATCAAGGCACACTGAGCACTTGGATTGCCAGATGCAAAAACCTTTATCCCCTCTCAAGAGAAATAATAGGGTTATATAAAAAAATGTAAGAAGTTAATACTACATGAAAATCATGTCATGTTTTCTGTGTTAGACCTGTGACTAAACCTGTGACTCTGTGACATAACGAGTCCCTGACTGCACAAACTCCTGGCTGAATCTCTGGGCGCTTTTCACGTGCCTTTGTGCTGGGTTTTACTGCACAGGAGCAGAAGTGGGGGAAAAACTGAAAAACCGTGTTTAGTGTGGTGTGTCTGAGAAACTTTGAACCAGAAAAACCTCCAATTTCAGATGAAAATATCTGCTGTTTAGACAAGTGGTAATACACTCTAGCAATGTGTTGTGGACTGACTGGAATTAACCCTTCCAAAAAAACTGCAGGCTCACAATAAATGACAAAAAACTGACAGGAACTTAGACAACTGACGAGGATTTTGTACTGTCATGGCATCAGAAAACTGAAATGAGACCTCTGGAAATGGAATTGGAACTTGTTGACAGCCTTTTTTTCCAGGTGAATGGTCTTCACAGAGCGTTACCTAAAATCCAGTGCCAGTACTGGATCTTCTGCTGCATCCCAAACAACACCCTCGCAGCAGTACCTGATTTCAGCATTGAATTCTTCAGGTTCCCTTAGATTGTTCAAGTGAGAACAGAATTCTGTGATAGGAGCATTTTCACACATGCAAACATTTTGATACGCTGCCAATGCAGTTTTTACTGTCAAAAACTACCGAACACGTCTTTGCCATAAAGAGACCTAAAGCTTTTCCCACGAGGAGTTGCCATTGCTGTTCCATTTTTCTGATGCCAGAACCTGTTTCCTAATGAAGTAAATACCAAATTAAATGTTCCACAGTGCCTTTGGATGCAGTAATTCTTGTGACAGGAGAAATGGTGCATCTTTCCTGGATAAATGGGATATTCCATACTTCTGACAGGGCTTATGTAGCAGAGCAGTCCTGGGGTTGCCTGGCCCATGGCAGGGCTTACCTTTGGGTTAAGAACCTTACTGGCATGAGCTCATATTCCTGGAGAAATCCAATAGCCTGATTTGGCTTGTAATAGGCTGATTATCAGTAATCAGCCTCCTCTCTCCCTCAAATATTCAATGTCCATCTGGCAAGTTGAGCTCTGAATTTGGTTTCTGATTCTAGTGAGTGCGCAGTAAAAAGGCTTTGGATTTTTTTTAAATTGAAGCATTATATATCCACTTAAGGGATGAACTGTTCTGTTGGTTCTCTCTAACAAACTTAGTATTTATTCTCAGCCACGCTTAGTCTATTATATCTATGTTACATATAACAGCTCCAAGAGTGATCATATTTAAACGTCCATTTCTTTTATTCTATCCTTCAAGTTAAATCTTGCTTATGTCCTCCTTGTGCTGCCTTGAAAGTGTAGGCACTGTCAGGTGTTTTAAAGGACATGGCCTGGTATAATCACTTCAGTCACTGCCTTG
>VZUA01062939.1:863-15358 GCA_013401035.1 Horornis vulcanius | reverse complement strand
AATACAGCAAAGATAAAACTTAAGGCACCAACTGGGCAGCAGTGAGAAGAATCTGTCTCTGGCTTCTTTACTCCCCCATCAGGTATTCCCACAGACTGGTAAGTTCCTCCTGATCTCCTTCTCCAAGGTGCAGCACCAGCTCTTCTGCCTCCTATGGCAGATGCTCCAATCCCTTACTCATCTTCATGGTCCTTTGCTGGCCCCTCTCCAGTAAGTCCAGTCTTGTACTGGGGAGGCCAGACCTGGAAGCAGCACTCCAGGTGTGGCCTTGCCAGGGCTGAGGAGATGGGAAGATCAAATCCCTGGAGCTGCTGGCACTGCTCTGCCTCTGCAATCCAGGCCACTGCTCCTGGCCCTCCCTGCCACAAGGACGTGTTTCTGGGTCATCCCAGGATAGGAGCACACAGTGCACACCTGCACAATTCTTAGGCTTAAGATAACTCTGAAAATCTGAAAAGCATCCTCTGTGTTTGGGAGATCATGGTCCTACCCAGGAGGGGAGATGAAAGAATGAGCCAGAGAGACAGTGCACTGAGCATGACCCCCAGGATGAGATAGATGGGGAGAGAGGAGAGGGCAGAAGCAGCCACCTTCCCAGATAAATACATCTCATTTGAGACCCAGGAACTACACCCCAAACTGGCAAAAATGGTAATGGGAACGTCTCTAAACAGTAAAACTGCAACCTATAGATTATTACTGAAAAAAAAACAACCAAACCCTCAGCTAATGCCAGCTTACAAGAGCTGACAGCTAGGTCCAGAGCTTTGAAATAGCCTATTGCTTTCTTCTGGTCCTTCAGACCATTAACTGATCAGCTGTCAGGTGCAGTGGCACCTCCCCACAGTGCCCATAAAAGCAGTTTAGTCTACTGGGAAAAGAAATACCAGATAGGAGCAGAATTTTTATTCTACAGGTGAATTGAAATCACCACACAATAACTTTGCTGTGTTTAGCAGAGCGGTGCAAGATGTGGACCCAGTCCTCATTCTCATATTTCTGCTCAACTTCATGAATATGTGAATGAAGAGCATCAGATTTGACCCTCTTTCCTTGTGTCAGTGTTTGCTTTGGTCACAAAGCACCTGCTGAAGCAAGCACCACTGGAGTTCATTCCATCACCTCTGGGTTATTTGCTGTTTGTTGTTTCTTAACTAGTCCATTGCACAAAAGATGCTCTTCTAACTAAAATTCATCACCTGAAAGAGGAAGCAATGCATCCTGGGTGCCAAAATGTTCTGTGAATAGAGTTTTTATAAAATATTGTGCCAGTTGCACAAATGACAAAAACTGCATGGATTGAAGTGCCCCTGCATTTTGAAGTGTGCTGAGTGATTCGTGTGATGCTCACTGCACTGAGGTTGAAAACATTATTAACATCTTTGCTCCAAGCCTACCAGACCAATTTATTCTAACTGGCACTAATAAAAAGTATCATTAGCAAACAAGGGTCAGTGGAAAACACAGCACAGAGACCATGCAGAGCCATAACAGATAGTTCAAGAAAAAGGATTAAATCTACTTCAGGCTGACACTGCACAAGTGGCTCATCAGAACATTATTCTAACAAATGGTATAGCACAATCATAGTCATCTATTATGCTCAGCATTAAAGCAAAATAGTACTTCAAGAAAGTGATGCAGAAAAAATGTGTTTGCTTCTTGGATCATCTCTAATGAGACCAAGTTTAAAGTATGATGTTTGGTGCTCATCTTCTTATCTTCTAAAAATATTCCTGTATCAATTAAACTTGCAAATTTTAAATCTGTATTTTGATTTATTACAATTTTTGTATTCAAGAGTCCAATTATTACCACTTATTTTCAGCATGATAAGTTCATTTGGCTGCCTTTGCCCTCACGTCTTCAGTTATTTATGTTTAAAACTAACTTTCAATGTTGATAATTCCTGAAAGACAGAGGTTACAGTGAACTTTGCTATTGTGCTGTCTTGTCTTTCCTGTTGGATCCAAGCTTTTAAGAACCTTCAGTGGTTTTTAAGCCTCTCACTGTGCCATAAAGAAAAAGATAAACCCTTTCACAATTAAATGTACACAGACTTACACAACATAGAGATCAGAGAAGAAAAGGCTGAACATTCTGCAAGAAGTCCTTGGACAGTTTGGGAGCAGAACCTGAGCTGGCTGTGTCTCAACACACTGCACCATTTCTTCCTCCAGACCTCCATGAAAACCCCAACTCAGCTTCCCATTTAACTTTGGTTTTCACATTGCAAAGACACAAATATTCTAAGCTGTTGGGATTTCCAGCCTTTTACAGACATTTAAAACTGTTTCGTACAAAGAAGCCCAAACTGTCTCCAAGGAAAGGATCCAAAGATATTATCAGCATTAATTTTATCAAATGAAGGGTTTTATGTGGAGTATCTGGGAGGAAGCAAAGCTCTTGCAGATGGTATTGAATAAATGAACATTCAAGCACAATAAAGAATATTGAATGAGCCTGATTTTCCTGTACAGGTGCAGAAGTAAAATATTAGATGCTGGTTTTCACTCTTCATGTAGCACAAGTGTATTTAGTCCATTCTTGCACACTTTTGTGAACTAATATTTGTTACTGAACACAGTCCTTAGGAGGGTTTGGCTTTAATACCCCAAACCTTTGGATAATGTTTCACGTATAAGGAAACAAATACAATGAAAACAGAATGTGTGGAAGTTATAAGGCATCAGCAGTCTACAATAAGCACCATAAAGCCAGAGAGACAGCAACACTTTGAAAACAGCAGATCTCCATTAGGATAATCAATTTAAACTCTGTGATAATTGTACAAATTATGGCAATTTCAGCCTCTAACTCTGTGTTGTAAACACCCTTTGAATGCTATGAAATGGAGAGAGAATTTAATCCACTGTGAGAAAAAATGTCTGCCCTTACAATACTTGGCAAAAATCTGGTACTGGATAAAAACTGAATGTGGGACTTCAGATGAGCATGGCTAAGGCAGAGGTAATGCTGGTTGGCAGAGGAAAGTGTTTTGAAGAATTGGCAAGGCCTAAGAGTACTCCCTTGGCTGAGAGCATCTGCTAACCCATGGAGAAAGCACTTCATAATCTCAGAGTTACACTCTTCCTT
Organism: Horornis vulcanius; assembly: GCA_013401035.1. Taxonomy (NCBI): domain Eukaryota; kingdom Metazoa; phylum Chordata; class Aves; order Passeriformes; family Scotocercidae; genus Horornis; species Horornis vulcanius. Next base: position 12,262 of record VZUA01062939.1, on the reverse strand, counting down.
GCTTCAGGGCTCCAGGGAGCAAAAAGAATCCATCAGCCACTGCCCTGTCTTTCCATAATCAACATGTTACATCTTTGCCCCTCAGATTCTAAGCCCTGCCCACTTCGCCTGTTGCCATTTTTGCTTTAAACTGGACTCCCAGCTCTTGGCTGTGGCTCAGTCCCACCAGTGGGCTTTGGCAGGAGCGTGCCAGTGCAGCTCCCTGGGAACAGGAGATCCAGCTGAACACAAAGCTACACCTGTGCTGCCTCCTCCCCACCCCTGCACCCAGCAAAGCAACATTTGCACCGCTCTTCACAACCAAGAAACAAAGCCCAGCAGAGGCACAACAAAAACAAGCAGCTGGTTATCTTTGGATGCCTTTGAAGTTTACACCCAGGCACACTCAGACCTGCAGCAGGGTGCTCTGGCTCCTGGGAGAGCTGCCTTCCCTCCTCTCCTCTCTCTTCAGGGCTGTTTCTCTCTCTCCCCACCCTTCCCTGCACTGACCCATGGACCTGCTGTCTCTGCTTCTGAGAAAAGCTTGGACACAAATGTTTAGCCCTTGCCAGGTCCACACCTTTGAGGAGAACTTGCCCTCCTTCATTCACTCCCACCCTCAGCCTCCCAACACTCAATGCAGGCTGTGCAGAGGACACCACATCATAGCAGGCATTTAGTAAAAATATATATATTTTAGGTGAAGTATGCATGCCTCAAATAATTTTGACCCAGATAGAAGCTGCTTTTATTAAGTTGCCACATCTATTACCAAGGAGAATCAGTCAAGTAGGCTATAGTATTCCATGGGTTTCTTTTTACAAGCTCTGCTCTTAAAGGGGAACTTTTGAAACATTGTTCTCTCTCATCAAAGAAGATGAGAAAGAATAGGATTAAGGTGAAGAGAAAGATTTCTTTGAATAGGGAAGATATAATTACACATTTTCCATGACACATGCTGAAAAATGTAATATTGGATAATGCAAGTAACCTCAAATTTTTCATTGTATTTTAATAGAGAGCTCTCTTTTAAGGTTTTTATATTATATACAGCATATAGTTATAGGTATAGACACTTTTCTCACATAAAAGAGATTGAAAAGGAATCAAACAAGAATAAACTCTTCCACCCTAACCACTAAGGAAGCACGATAAAGAAGGACAATATCAGATTAGCTACAAAATTTCCATCTCATTGTTTCCTGAAAAATAAAATTTTATAATGAACATACTCCATACAAGCTGTGCAGAGCAAGTATCTCTTCCAAAAACACACAGAGCAGTAGTAAAAATCAAGCGTGGACTCAACGACATCTGTTGTGGCATTGTTATCAAATGCCATCTTTTTTACCCAAATCTGTAACGGCCACTACTCTTTTTTTTTTTTTTTTTTGTGTGTAGAAATATTAGTTTGTATGCAGCATCTAAAAGCTGGCACACAAGGACCGACAGATGCTTTGGTTTTACCTCATCTTCAACTTCCTTGGCTCCTCGTCACACTAGCTACAGCTCGGCAAATTATTCCTCTGCTTTGGAAAGCCGACAAAATGCCATCTGTCTCTGCATGGTTATCAAAACTAATACTGTAACGTGAAAAAAAAAACCCAACTCTGATCTGAAATTGTACCTGGCAAGTGCATGGTGAGGTGGAGTGTCCTGCTGGATTCCTCACGGACACACGTTCCTGCTAGTGGACACCCACCTCGGCCACGGGAACGGCCGGTCTCTGACCTTTCCTGCTTGTAGCTGTTTCTTGTGCCATTGACACTGACTGACACTAATTATGGCTTAGAATGCAAAATGAGGTAGCTTCTCACCAACTGAGACTCCAAGGTCACTGTGATTAGAGTATGAGCAGCTTTTGGTTTTCCTTATAAAAATGAGAGGCTGAATGCGCGGAGGAAAGAGGTGGAAAGGTCAAGGAAAGAGAAAGAGCAAGATTACATCAGTGTGGTTCAGCATGTAATCACATCGGTCCAACAGCTACAAGATTCATCACTAAAGCTTTAGGGAAGGGCAAACATGAGCATGGTGTCATTAGATAAAACAGAAAAGAACCAAAAGGTATGAAATGGCCTGACAGTCCTGCCCTTAAGCTGACAGAGGGGTCGTCCTCAGAGCTTCTCTTCCTTTCTAAATACCACGATAATTTCTCCAACAACTGGTGAAGTACAGCCCGGAATAAATATCTTGTACAGACACAAAGCTGGCTTTTGTACCCTGCAGAAATGCTCTAATGCCACCTCCAGGGTTAGCTCCAACCAAACACGTGCTAGAGACAAAACCGAAGTGAGGATCATGTGGAACAGCGAAGGACAGGTGATCAAAATCCAGTTTAGTAGACACTGTCCTCTTTTGTGGAGCTTCTGAGCTGCACATGGATCAAAAGGAGAGCAGAGCAGTTGTGCTCCTCCTCCTAATCATCCCCTACTGCTTGTGGTCAGAGATAGGACACGAGGGGAGCTCTTTGGTCAAAACCACGTTATGTTTTGTTGCAAAGAGAAGAGGTGAGGGTTGTACAAAAAAGCCCACAGCTCTGTGTCTGTATTCAGCAAAATGAGCATCAGATCCTGTCATACTCCAAGAGCAAAAGACTACTGCTAGATTCTCTCTGATTAAGGAACCATCCCTTGGCCAACCTTAGTCTTGCAACTGAGCAAATAAATCCACACCAGATTGCACAGGACATACAATCCTAACTCTTATTTCATGCTTAACACACTACAGAAAGAGCATTTCCATCCTCTCCTCCCCTTCCTTTACCTTCTGAGATGCATTGAACCAAATATTAATTATTTCTCAAATGGCATAAACATATTAATGTTCAATATGAGAAAGATTGACCCCCAAGTCTCATGCCTTATGTATTTTCAGGCTGAAGTGACTCCTATCTTGCACTGATATATGGTAACAAAGTTCACTCCAAACGTGGAGTTTTTTAAAGCTATCCAAGGTAGGAGAACACTTTTGAGGAAAAAATGCTTTAGATAAATCACTTCATTTTGTTGTTTGTTTTTTATACATTTTTAAGTTTGGCTCAACAAAATCAGCATCTTGGGTTTCTCCTGCTTTCCTCTGTCTATGATGATCTTCATCTTTAGTTTGTGTGGATTACATGCCACCTTCCATGCAGTTCTGGCAATAGGGGTTCCTTTCAGGGGTCCATTGTGGGCTGTTGTGGGCAGCCCTATGGCACAAGCCTTGGGAATGGTGTCCCTTTGAGCTGTGCTCTGCCACCCCTTTGAGCTGGCACCATAATGCAGGACTGAGCAATCATTATATCCCACTGGAATCCCTGTCTGCAGCATGCCTTGCCTCTCAGTTACATTCACACCTCATCTAAATGAGTAGAAAAGAACAGAAGGATGGAGAAGGCTCAGAGCTTCCTCTCTTCCTTCAAGGCTCCCTTTTTTCCTTCTATACAACATTCTCCTTTGTGTTCTTGGCTACACTGTATTATCATGAGCTCCTTGGGAAAAGACCCCTTCTCTCTATCTACAAAGAAATCATTAAAAAACAGTAATGTCTTGGCTTCACTATGCAGTTAGTTTCTCCTTGCATGTTCTTGCTCCCAGCAGTGTTAAGTCCATGTGTAGCTCTTATTCACAGGAAATCCTTTTAGTCTTACAATGAGGTCTTTGTAGCAAGTCTTTGGTGTTATTCTTCTGTATTTGCAAGGACTCTTGAATACCGAGCTGCCTGGGACACAGCATCGAGGGGAATAACTAATATAGGCGAAACGTAAACTAATTTTGGGGAACAAAAGCAGCCTTCAAGCTATATGCAAAGTTACTAAAAGCTGTTTTTTTCAAGGAGGGTGAGTGGAAGTGACAATTCTTTCGCACTTAATGAGCCAGAGTAGCAGAGATTAGAGAAACGCTCTAAATTATTTGGCTGTTGAATAAAAATCCAATTTAAATCTAGTGGAAAGTACGAGCTTTGGTTCAGCTGTAGAATCAGGGTGCATAGGCAAGGAAAATAAGCAGCCTTTTTAGATACAGTCCCTAAACTAGTAACAGTTTATTATACAAAAGCCAAGCACAGATAATGGGAAAAAGAATATGTTAAGAATAAAGAAAAAAAAAGAAATCCATGGGAGACCAAGAGGTTTGCTCAATGTTATTAACTATTCTATGCAAAACAGTACTTTCTAGAGAAACTGATATGCTTCCTCTCACAATCCCTTGGGCCAGGGCCTCAGGGGAGACAGCAGTTCCCAGTAAGGCCAGCACAGCAGCACCTGATGACATTGCTGCTTACTGCTCTTGCTCAGCAGTGCCCATTAAAACATTCCAAGTAACCTGAAAGATACTCTGTGAGGACTTGGGATAAAATCTGCACTGCAAGGGAGTGAAACCAGCAGAACAGCCACAGAAGAGTTAAGGAAATGTTTAAAAGGTCTACAGCGAGAACTTCAGTCAAGTATCCTCAACCTTTTTCATCTTGGAAAGTCCCATTTCTGCATCAGCCAGGGAAAAAATTAATTTCTTGTTTTGTCCACAAGATGGAACTTTAACTTGGCAGTGAGCCATAGCAAACAACAAACACCAACAGACCCTCGCCAGTTTCCACAGTGGTTGCACATCTTGGAGCCCATCCTTTCCTCTCTACTTTGGCTCTCTGCAGGCTGCAAGGATTCTCTACTCTGTTGGTGACCACACATGGCAGCTCAGTGAAATGGAATTAAAAGCTGTGTCCATGAACAGGTATTGACTTTTAACCTTCTTGGAAACTACGGCTCCCTAAATGACAATTTAGTCCCCAAAAATGAAATAAATATAAGCTCTTCTCTCCACACAACAAACAAAGATAACACACACCTTCCCAAAGAGAGCTGTAAGTGTTTGTCCAGCAGAGCTGAGGTCAACTGGCTTCCTGTGGATTTGTCACCTTAGACAGACACAGTCTTTAACTAGAACAGCCTCATTGAGGAATGGGGCACTCACATGCCTCTTCTTTCTGGAAAATATCACTGAAACCCAGAATCCAGATCCTGCTTTCAGTGGAATAATCATCATGGTCTTCTTCACCATGAACTTCCATTAAACTTGTACCCATGTCTCATAGAGTTTGCTGATTTTCTGTTCTGTTTCATTACAATAATCAATACAACCAGCAAATAGAAGTGGGATAGAAGGGGAATTCTATCACATGCTCACATCACCTCATTTCTAAAACAAATAAGGCTTAAAAACCCCCCATAAACCTCAAAACAAACTAAGGGGGTGAGGTTAGCTCACGCTACGACTGATGAAGCTTCAAAAGACAGCTGAGCCAATCCAATGCCCAGATGAGTCCACAACACCCTCTAGCTCATTATTAAATACAAATCTATAGAGCACATCTCTGCATTCAGCCCTCAGAAGATAGGTCTTTATGGTGACTGTAAAACTCTCATTAGGCTACTGGGATTATCTCTTCCCTTTATCTTATTTGTTTGGCTCTATAAATGCTGAAGAAAAGACATGATGAATCAATGAGTGATTCAGATTTTGCCTTCAGTCTTTATCATCAGGCATTTATCTACTTTTTGTCCCTGGAGTTTTTTATCCTGCAGCAAATTTATTGTGGTGCCTCTGAGTGATTTTTTTTTTTTCTCTTCCTTCCCCTCCCTTGCCCCAATACTCTATTGATTTTCTCATTTTTACAAATAAGCATAGCAATAAATAAAATTACAAAAGCTCGGGACAGAATTGTAGCTGAATAAATACACTCATCAAGAATAAAAAATTGTTGGCTAGACTGGGAAAATTACAGCTCCCTCATGTACATTCTTTATTATGAAGTGAAAATGCAATTAGTAAAGCAAAAGAATCTCGGAGTCAGGCTTTTATTTCCCATTTTGCTACCGATGCACTGTGGTCACAGGTGGTGTATTTTAAAGTAATTGGGCAACATTACCCAGGGTGGGGATGAAAATAGAAATATTCTAACTCCAGTGTACCACTGCTCGACGAGGAGGTCGTTTTGCCACCCTTCTGTCACCATCACAGCTCTGTGACGGAGAATCAGGGTAACAGACACTCACCTCTCAGCTTGGCTGAGACACGTCTGAATGGAAATTTGGCAAGCTGCTTTTTAACTTCTTGGGTTGAAAATTCCAGTTATACACACACAGAGGAACGATGGGTCAATAGCCTTCTGAATATTCTACAGACTTTAGGATACCAAATTCTTCTTCCAAAGCATCATGGAGTTATTTTGTGGCCTTAGGCATTTAGGTGTGATGGAAGGGCTGTTTTGCAGAGTAAGAGAAGAGCCAGCTCAATATTCTCTATTAGGTTTCTGTTTTCTACAGATAGATTTATATTAGTACAAATAGTCTCCTAATACTTGAAAAAAACCATGAGGCCCCAAATATATATAATAAATATTTCCTGAAAGAAACCCATCAGATAAATTTCACAGCCAGTTGAAGCTCTGCACGCTCTCACTGACCTCATTTGCTTACAAAGGTTTGAAGATTTATCCTTTTGGAAACAAACAAAACACCTGTCATTCCACTAACTCTGAAAACTAGTTATGAGGAATGTTTTCAAGTATCTAATACGTCACCCGTTGTTGTTTTTTTCTGCACAAAGAGAAAAAAACTTGATTTAAGAAGTGGCAACATCCCCTTTTCCCGGGTGCCGCAGCCGCGGTTCAGCACCTCGGCCAGCTCCGCGCACGGCGCGGCTCCAAACGAGCCTTAAAACATGAAAAATCACTACAAAATTCATCTTACATCCTTAGAAAATACCCTTTATATGATCTGTTTTCATTTTATATATGATAATATAATAAAAAACAAACTCGTGGAACGCCTCTCAATCGCCCCGTCCCGTTAATAGTAATTAAATCCAATTAAAGCCAGCAGCAGTGCCTGCACAAGTGGCCCTGGAAGGGGCATGGGCCGGGCTGGAGGAGCGGGAGGAGGATGGGGAATAATTGTGCCCCTCTCTCCGCGTGTTCAGCGGTTCAGGCAGCGTCTGCACAGCTGGTTTCAGCTGTGGCCTTGCTCAGGAAACACATTTTTCATTCCTGCCATGAGACACGTTTGGAAAAACTAGAATACCGAACAACGCAGGTGAAAAATGAGCCACAAAGAGAAAGAAACATCAGGGAGGCAAAACTGAAGGGAAATATAAAATGAAAGTTAATACTTGCTTTTTTTTTTTTTTTTTTTTTTTCCTGCTTGTCACTCTAACTCAAGAACCACAATAGAGTTTGTTTGTGCCTTTTTTTAGAGGAAATAACAGTAGGATATAGGGACAGGCCACAAGACAGCTGGAGGCAAAATACACTGGAACCTCATTGCAAGATAGACTTGGTAAAAAAAAAAATAAAATCTATAAACTCAGTGGAAAAGAGGGTGAGCTGTGGCTGAGAAATTAATTGTGCTGGACAGCACAACTAGAAAATGAAAGCTCCATATGGATCAGGTTGACACTAAAACAGGCTGGAACAGAGTCTGGCAAGTTGACTAAGCTAAGCAAAACTCCCAAGAAAAATATTTTTTAAAAAATTGAGGAAAAGAATTAGTAGAAGAATAAGTAAATTTGGAGACTGTGGAGACTGTGGGGTGTGGTGGTGATTTGCATCCCTGGCGTAAGAAAGCAGTACAGGAATTAACATAAGCGGAGGGAGAATTCATTTTGCATAAAAGCTACCTGTAACCTAAATGTTGAAAGAACTCCAAAGGAGATTAATATTGCAGGAGCTGCTCATGCAAAGCTGTGTGGGATGATGACAGAAACAACACCGTCAGTGACCTCATCTAGCATCAAAGAAGCTGCCTCTGGCACAGGAAATAAAGCAATTGCTTCTGAACACAGCCCTCATTTGCTCCTGATAAATCTTAATGAGATGAACAGACCAGGGGAACCTAATGGTATGCTCAAATAAGGATACCTATCTCCATATCTACATTTCAGGAAAGTTAATAGATTTGATATTTGCTACTATAAAAAACAGACTTGATTTGAGTATGCTGCATCTGGCAGGAAAACACTGGTATTGCTAGAGCTGTCACTTGTAGAGCTCGGAGAGCAAATGTCACTTATTTTATAGTCCAAGAATGGAGAAATTTTATTTCTTCACATTTGTTCAATTGCCAAAGAAGAATTAAACATTATGTAACTGATTTCTAAATTCTATATTTTAATTCAGTGAGGTCTTTAATTTGCTTGACGTATTTATGTCTTTGCAAAGATGGCCCAGTGTATGGAAGAGAAACCTGCACCAAGAATTTCCAGGCATTTGCCTCAGAAAAGGAGAATGGCAAAAAGTTAAAAGCAAATGAGTTCATTTGGAAGGTTAAAACAAAAAACTCCACAAAATTCTGTCAGTACAGAAGAAAGGCAATCCGATCCAATTTGATTAAAGCTTTCAGCAAAGACTATTCAGTACATATTCCACCTTCAAGGCAAAAATAAAGTTCTTCACTTCAATCAGCGATACAGGATAAGTTGAAATAAATTTAATTAATTGGAGGAATTTGAAAAGGTCATTTAAAAATCACCACAAAGTAGATGGCATCACCTGGGCCTAATCCTGCCTGCATGGAAAGCAGTGGTGTTCCTAAGCTTCCTCAGCCTTCAAAAAGAAAAAATGTTGTGTAATTAAGGAGGGTCACAATACGAGCTGGCAGGTCAAACCAGATTACAGCCAGAGCTAAGTTTGAACCCCAGATCCCTTTTCTAGAAGGGGTACAAAACTGAATTCAGCACAGTAGCAGCTGAGAAGTGATAAAACAGACCCTTTCTATTAAAAATCCCTTTCAAATCTGCAAGAGTAAAACATGCTCAGTCATGTACGAGTAATAAACACTCTGCTTCTCTATTACTTCAAGAATCCTTTCTGATTTACTTGTACATCAACCTGGGAAAAACATGAGAAATCTTCCCAACATACCTGTTCCAGCAGTGCAAAGGTGTGCAGAGAACAGCAAAACTCAGCCTTTTCCTCTATATCAAGCAGAAAATATTCTGGTGAACCTATTACAGCTGCTCACAGTCCAACAATTCCAGGTCTGAAAAAAGAAAGCAGGAGATCAGTAACTGACATTTAGGCAGCTCTTCATACTGCCAGGGGCCCTGAACTCTTGCTCATCTTTATATTGTGCTTGCAAGAGGAACACATGGATTGGGACCTCCCCATCTTCTCTCCTGGACATCTGTAAATATAAAGACATTAAATATAAAAATATAAATCTCCTCTCGTGTTTTGCATTTGCTATTGCCTTAAATGATCTATTTCTTTGGGGATAGTTAGTTTCTTATTTTCCTCTACAGGAAGCCATGTGGACAGCAAATTTACTCCTAAGAACACATACAGCAGTTTTTCCTGGCAAGATGACTTCTTATGTGAGGAAAGGACTGGGAGCTAAGGCAGAGTTTGTCACCTCTGTGCCACTGCCTCTATTGTAAACTTCACCAAATCCATTAATCTCACTGGATTCCCTTTTTTTTGTGAAAAACTTTCTTGCCACTGGGGGACACTGGGAAGACAAATTCATTAATCTCTGCAAAATGCTGAGAGGTCTGCTTATCACTGGTTTTGGAAAAGAATCTCCACAAGAGTACTTTCACAAAAATGGGAAGGGCATTGGTTGGTTTGGATCCCACGTAAAGGATCAGAATTAATGGGAGTGCTGAACACCTCTAGTGGAACAGAGGAAGCTGCAGGAGGGAAATACCTGCTGAACTGACCCAGAAAGGGTTAAGTGCCTAATGAAAAAACCCCTATGGACTTGAACTTAAAGTGCAGTGACAATGAGGAAATCCATCTGGATGGAAAGAAATGCAAGGCATCAAGAAAGGCAGCATTCATGCTTTTTGTGACTTAGGAGTTATTGTATCCAGCATTTATCATGATACCTTAGATAGCACATAATTGTTCTCCAAAGGGTTCTCCACAGAGCTCACATAATGAAGCAGGTTTCAGAAATGCTTAGTGCAAAGAGAAGAAGGTGTCCCATGACAAACATAAGTGTTCCTTGTATTTAAAAAAAAAAAAAACCAAACCACTTTCAGTAACTGAAATAAATTCTTCACACTGGTAACAGGCATGTGAACAGGCCAGATTGTATTTAAGTTCAGGAAGATAATCAGGGCTCTCATCTTGCCTGTTTTTAAATCCAGGGTGCTGCTCAGAGATTTGCACACAGCCATGTCCAGCAGGAGCATAGCAGGGTCAGCCACAGCTCATTTGTGGAAGAGCTGGGACTTAACAGCAGAGGAGTTAAGAGCCCAGAGTAAATTAATAAAACCAGTATGGAGTCAGGTCAAGAACAGCAAAGACAAGCAAGAAGTTCATTTCACTTGCAAACATGTTTTTTGGCAGTTGATTTTGTATCTCTGTGGTTTTGGGGACAAAGAGGACCATTCCTCCTTTGCTTGCTTCCAGAATGCACCTGTTTGCATGAAAGGAGAGGGGAGCAATCAAATTATCAGCCAGACCCAGCAAAGCACACTTTTGTAAGATGGGAAAAAAAAAAAGAGGATAAATGAGAACAACTCAATGAGAGCAGAAAAATTCAAATGACTTTGTAGGAAATGGAAAACACTCTATTAAACAGATATTCATACCAAGGTGATGAACTGATTATGAGGCAAGCTCAGTTCAGCTGGACACACTGGAGGACTTTGGCAAGTCATTTAGTCAGCATTGTCCTCACCTGTCTGAGGAAAACAATTTTCCAATGTTTCAAAGACACAGTGAACTACCTGACTTACACATTGATGCTTGACATGCTCTGAAACTCTCTAATGTGCTTATTACCATAACCTTTAATCAGGTATTTTATTAAAGGCCTTTTTAAACAGTGCAGCTTAGAGGGTAAAATGAAGTAAATAAAGCAGAAAAGCAAAGCCAAAATTAGAATGAGCAAGACACACTGGTTATTTCTCGAGGCTGCTCATGTTTTAAACACCCCCTCTGAGGGCTGCTCAGTCCTCTCTGCTGAACACGACAGCGTCCGTGGGTGATTGACACTCAGCCATTACACAGTGCAGTTTTGTCAGCAGGAACTCAAGGAAAAAGTGAAGCTGAACACCTTTGGATAAGTGTGCACTCCTGAAAATGGCCATAATTTACTCAAGCCTCTTCCATTGATGCTGATAGGAGTAACATTTTAAGATAAGCCTGTAGAAAAAAACTGTAATTTTCTGGTTTCATAAAAAATCCTTGTTTCTTTTCCTACTGCTTTTGTGGGAAGAGGAAGCCCCAGGCATCTGACTGCAAGCTCTCAGTCACCCAGTGACTCTGACCTACAGAGCATAATACAGAGCAATCACACCTCCATGGGGTAGCTATTCAGAGATATTCAAGCCTATACAGGTGAACTGGGTTCCTTGCTTTTTTGGGTTGGATTTTTTTTTTTCCCCTTTCTTTTCATCTCTGAATTCCTCAGTCTGGGCATAGAATTTTCTTTTCTCTCT
>VZUA01062864.1:10579-31067 GCA_013401035.1 Horornis vulcanius | reverse complement strand
AAAAAAAAACCACAACAAAAACAAACCTGAACCTTGGAAACATTCAGTTTTTACAACCAGACATTTTCCTTTTGTTTCCAGATCTGGTTCAAGACCTGGAATTTGCTCTCTGAAGCCCTGGATGATCTGGGGATCAATGTTTGGGAAAGAATTGAGGGGACAGTGTTGGTTTTCTCCGAATTTATTTTGCCAGCTTGCACATTTGGACTCAGTGCAATCAGGGTTAATTAGAGGCAGCCTGAGCTGGTGTTGGACATGCAGTCACCTAAAAAGGAAATAGGAAACACCATTCTCTCCCAACCTGTTGATTCCTGTGCTTGTTTCTGGTTCACACTTCATCAGCCCTTCCTCCAGGCAGCTCCAAGCTTGATTTTAAGAAGGAGCAGAGTATTTCTTGCCGTTTGGTCTTGGAATTTCTTCTGGACTTGGAAGCCAGCATCCACAGCCTGGAGGGCAGCAGCTCAGGTTGGTTTGTTTGTCTTTGGGCTGTCACAGGCTCTCACCCCCAGCCTTTTGGCACAAAGAGAAAAGGCAATGCCAGAGGATGGTGTGTTGCTGTGCCAGCTGAATGAGACTTAGAGGAGCACCCAGTGGAAAGCAGTATTTACAAGTTTGGTAAATATAGCAGTATCCACCAGTTTGGCTGCTCTTCATGGAGATCCCCTTGGGTGTTTCGGACCTCCCAAAGGGTTTCTTGGTGCTCTTCATGGAGATCCCCTGGGGTGTTTCAGAGCTCCCAAAGGGTTTCTTGGTGCTCTTCATGGAGATCCCCTGGGGTGTTTCGGAGCTCCCAAAGAGTTTCTTGCAGCTCTGTAGGTCCCAGCTCCCACAGGTGATGGATATTCCCACACTCAGACCAACAAATTCGGGCCCAGTGTCTAAAGCCTCCTCTCCTTTGCAGTAATTACTCAAACTGTGATATGCCATTGAGGTAATTCTCCTTTTAAATTTATATATATATATTTATATAAATGTCTTCATTAATTTGTTAAAAAGAAAGGTTGGAAATTCTGAAATGGTGCTGTAGTTTCTGGTATTGCTTAGGACTGAGTCTGTCAGAATCAGTCTCACCAATACTTTGAAACAGCTGTGTTGGGGATCAAAAGGTGCAAGAGAATACCCAGGCAGTGCAGTGCTTAGGTGGAGGTTACAGGCTGAAAACTCATCCTGTGGCAGTGAGATCTGCTGAGAGCAAACCCTGGTGAAATGTGAGGAGAGCTGAGACACTGAGAGCTTTGGAGTGTTGCTTCTTCTGCAGAAGAGCAGGTGGATGAGTTGTGTTTTCACAGGCCACGTGCTTTGTGCAGTGTCAGGTGCTGGAGACCTGAGCCTTCAGGCTTCAGTGCTCATCATCTCTGTGTCTGCCCCTCTGCCCACAGTGCTGAGCTTGGTGTTTCACCCCCAGCACTGCATTTGGTCTCTGTAAATGTATTAATGATGTTCTTGTTATGGGGTTTGAGTTAATTATTTGGACAGAGCTCTTGCGTGGCAGGGCCCATCCTCCTAAATGCACAGCAGGGATCCAGGGGGATTCTGCATTCCTCACCTCTCATCAGCTTCTGCAGGTTTTGCTGCATTGCTGGGGCCAAGGCCAGCAGGGTTGGTACCAGCTCTTGAGAGTGAAATGTTGATGTTCTGCAGCTCTCAGCACTCTGTGCTTGTGCTGTGCTCTGGGCAGCCCCAGGTGCTGACTGAGGGTGTTGATTCCACGTGGTCTCCCTGGGCTTCTCCCTGACCTGCTGGTCCTGCCCCTGTGTCTGTCTCTACCCACCTGGCCCTCTCTGAACCCATTTTTTTTTCCATCTTAGTTTCATATTTGTCTTCCCCTTGTGCTAAACAGCCTTGGTGCAATATTTCCTCCCAAACAGCCTTGGTGCAATATATCCTCCCAAACAGCTTGAAGCTATCTGGGAAGGCAATTTGACCAGAAACTTGTGAAATTTTTGGTAAAAGATGACTCAGTGAGTTTATGCTGTTTCAGACATTAGTCCTTGAATGGAAAGTTTTTTTATGTCATTGCAGTTTAATCAGAATATTTTATTTGAGCTTTGATTTCAGCTGCTTTGATTATGCTGGAAATGTTGGCAAGATAATGCTGAGTCCTCAGAGTAGAACAGAGCCAAATTTAGAAATCTCTTTCACTGAGGATGAGGTTTGTTTTGGAGCAGCTGGAGGATCTATCCAAGCCTTTTCCTATTTCATTGGCTGGGCTGGGTAAGCTGCCCTGCAAGTGAATACTGAATCTTACTGAAGTTTGCAAAGCCACATTGTTATAATTAAATTAAATCAACTTAGGGTAAAACCTTGGTCTTAAGATCTAGTCAAACGAACCAACAAGAGAACTGAAATCTCTGAGCACTGCTGTCAGCTCTCTGTATGTGTTGCAGCCGTATTTTCTTTTCTTAAAAAGTAGTTTTTCCTTGGAAATGGTACACTGTCTTCATTGGTTTGGGAAGCTGGAATTGCCTCTTTGGAAAACATTCTCTAAAACATTTTCACAGCGTGCTGGTCTTGCTGTCAGAGTCATTTCAGTTGCAATAATATTTTCACAGTTGTTCCTTACAGTTCTGTTCCTTACCATTTGTAGATCTGTAGTGGATGTTGTCTCTAATCCTAAACAAAGCTCTTAGGCCTGTGGGCTTTAGGGTTTCATGAAAGTTGCTTTTCATCATGTCCTATACAGCTATAATTTAAGAGCAAAACGCTGTGAATTCATGGTTATAAAACTGATGCTCTTGCCTTTAACAAGTTCTTGATGCTGTGATTTAGGAACTCGAGCAGAGCAGTTTCTGTGCTCTGCTGTGGATGTCCAAAGCATGGCCTTGGACAGGGCAGCACTCAGCTTCAAACAGAGCAGGAATTGCACTGAGCTCACTGCATCAATGCAGGTTTGAGATAAAGCTCTTGCTGAACTCCTTTGCATGGTTGGAACATATGAAATTTCCATAAATCAGAAATGCCCGTGTCCCGCCCTTCAACCCTGCAGGAACCTGTTCTCAGTCCTTTAACATTCCTATTTTGCAGCATCCTCTGATCCAGTGAGCTGTCCTGAATGCTTGCAGGGAGTGTCCCATAATTATCTTCAACAGGGCATGCAGAAGCTGAAGAAGTTCAGATTTAAATGAGCCATCTCTTCTGCTGCCTCTGCAGGCAGTTGAACGTGAGCCCTCAGCGAGGGCTCCTGTTAGGAAAGAAAGGAGATTTCTGCAAAGCCTTCCTCTGGGAAGAAGCCTTCTCCTGTCCCAAAGCCAGCCTGCCTTATAATGTTTTAAAAGCTTTTATTAAAACATCTCTCACATATTCCTGCACTGGGAGATGTGAAATCCTTTTCCTTTCATGAAAGGCAGCGGGGTGGGGGGAGCAGGAGGTGGCTGGTTTGCTTTGCAGCTCAGCTGGTAGACTGCCTGGAAGGGAGCCAGGGGGCCTGGGTTCAGTCCTCTGATAAGTCATCAATTTCTTTCTCACCAAAAACATCTGGTTTTGGATGCTGAGTTATGAGCTAATATTAAATACAAAAGTTTATAGCATCACATATATAATATTGTTGATTAGAAGCATCAAGTAAAGTAATTGACCAGAGGGGATTTGGTGTGAGCAGCTGGTAGAACATCTGGAGGGGAGCCAAGGGGCCTGGGTTTAATTCTCAGGTCATCTATTTCTTTCTCACCAGAAACATCTGGATTTGGATGATGCAAAGCTACAGACTATTGTCTCATGCAAACGTTGCTGGGATCACACTTTTTTTTTTTTTAATAGTAATATGTTTCCAGGAACATTTCCATTAAGTATTTACACCCAGAGAATGCTGTAAAAGTGACAAGGAAAAGGAGCATTCCCAGCCCCTGTGAAAATCAAAAGCAAAGTTTATTTTGGTGGAGTTGTGGTTTTTAACCGGATTCTGCATTAATGGTGCTATGAGTAGCCTGAAGCAAGTATTTAGTTTGAGCCTGCAAACCTGAAGCACAGCAGATTCAGTGGTTTGATGGGTGCTGGTGGCTGCCAGGGGTGAGGAGCTGTCCTGGCCTGGCACAGGGAGGGACTGGAGCTGCCTGGCCCAGGCTCTGGGACATCCTGGGCACCAGGAGTCAGCACAGCATCACCCTTGTGCTGGATGAGGCTTGGTGGACTGATGCCTTGGGAAGGCTGAACTGGAACAGAGACTGCACAGAGCTGGAGAATAAAGCAGAGATTTATTGAGAGGCCTTTAGGGCACACCTTGGGCAGGACAAGAGCCTGGCCAGGGCTGCACCCAAGGTGGACCCAAAATGGTCCCAAAATGGACGAATGGTCCCCAGGTGTCACCCTTGGATCAGTTTGGGTCCATTTTGGGGTTGAATTGTCCAATTGCAGCTGCAGGCTGTCAGCTCCCATCCTTCTTGTTCCTCCCTCCAGCCCCCCTTGGTTGTGCTTTGGGGCCTGGAAACTTGTCCCAGCTGTCCCTGGTGTGCAGCAGGAGAAGGATTTGTTTTGTGTCCCTGCTGTGTGCAGAGCTGAGTGACCCTGGCTGTGAGCTCAGAGCTGCACCCTGGGCAGCAGAGAATCTGAAAAATATCAAAGCTCAAAATGAAGGCATCAGCAGTGCCAGGGCTCCAGGGCTTCCCACAGCCCAGGACATGGGGCCTGTTCTCAGTGCTGCTCGCAGGAGATGCAAATCTCTGCTCCTGCAGACCCCTTGGTAGAGGCTGGGGTGTTGGGTGAATGCTGTGGCTGCTCTCTGCTTGCCATGGAATCACAGAATGGTTTGGGTTGAAGGGATGCTAGAGCTTTTCTCATTCCCACCCCCTGCCATTTTCCACTAGACCAACTTTCTCCAAGCCTTGTCCAGCCTGGCCTGGAATAATTCCAGGTGTTATCCTTGGCTGCTTTCCCCCTGTGATTGCTCCATCACAACGAGAGGGTGCAGCCCTCTGGTTTCTGTGTGGCAGCAAAGGGTGAATCCTCCCAAGAAGAAAGGAGGCCCATTCCTAAAAATTGCATTTTACCCACACTGCAAAGTCCTGCCTTGATTTCCCAGGCAGTGGCTGCTGTTGGCAGCTGGGGGGGGTTTGGACCTCACAAATGGCAAACTTGGTACCTGTGGTGAAGTGACCCTGATTAGCATGAGCTGCAGGTCTGCCCTCTGGGAATTAAATCAAGGAGTAATTAATAACCTGACAGCAAGCGTGGTTTACAGGTGATCAGTCAGGATGGAGGTATGGCACAGAGCTTGGGAAAACTCTTCCACTCTTCTGTCAGCCCCTGCAGTTACTTTTCACTGGCCCTGTGCCTGTGCAAGCTGCCAAGGTCTCTCCTGAGCCAGTGGAGGGCTCTGGATTATCTGTCCCCTGGAGAGGCCCGTGTGAGCCCTGTCTGGCTCACTTGCATTACTGGAGTTCATATTCTCTATTATTTAGCTGTTGAAAAATACCACTGTGAGAAGACAGCAAGGAGGAAGCCATTCTCCAATCCTTTGGCATTTTTGCCTTTATTTTGTTAGGAAGACACACAGCCATATCCTTAATTATTCTGCCAGAATTCTCACAAGACTCTCATCTCAGTTTTGGTTAAAGAAATAAGAGGCCAAACGGAAATAAATTATTAGTCTACCTGACTTTACCAGCTGAAATGGTTTAGAACATCATTACTAGGCTCATTCCTGTCCCTTCCTCACAATAAAAATACCATCTAAAAAAAGAGCCAGAATGGGACATTTCCAGAGGAATATTACATTTCATAAGTATGGATTTTAACAGCCAATCTCAACCAAACAATGCACGATGTGGTGCCAGGAATAATAAATCAGTGCTGCCCTCAGGACTGAAATGGAGAATTGCCTCTTCTCTTGTAGCTCTTTGGAACTTTAATCCGAAATATGCCACGAATCAAAGCATAACTTATTGGTACACAAGAATTCCCATGCTTAGACAAATCTGATTTCCACAGAGTCTGGTGCTTTGCTGCTCGTGGTGGCCAGAGCCAGAGGAAGGACCAGAAGGAGTTGTTAGTGCAGGAATATTTGCAGGGAACACCTAATTTTGATAAGGTTCAGCGTGTAGGAAGGACTTCAATACAACTGATCTCAGCCATGTGGGAATTGCTGCCTGGTCCTGCAGGCTCCTTTTTCACTGCAGAGAGACACAGGAGTGTCCAGGAGAGAATTCACTCCATTCTAAGCTCTATTAAAGCTTGTTATTGATTTGGTTAGATAAAACCTTAATGTTGTCTAAACACAAGTGCCTTAACTGAGGCAGGAGGGGTCCTGTCACCTTTTACTGCCCATGAGGGTGGCCCTGCTGTCACAGCATCCTGCAAAGGTCTTGGCTATGGAGGGACCCACTCACCTCCAGATAATTCCCTCTTACTGGGAGGACTTTCAGTTTTTGTGGGGAGTGTTTCTCACACAGCAACTGTCTTCCATAATTTGGGGCATATCTGATAGCTTCAAGGCAGCTGGGAACTTGTCTCTAATTTATTAGTGCAGTGAAAATGGTCACACAGCAGCTCTTTCTCATGAAAGTTTTGCAGAGTGGGAAATGCCCTTTTTGTGTCTGGCCCATCTGCCCTGCTCAGGAGAGGTTTTTAAAGGCATTTCCCTGGTATTTTGGTTTTTAACCCCTAATCCAACCCTGGTTGTGCTGCTGGGGTGAGCAGTGGGGGTGAGTTTGGCTTCAGAGCTGCTCTCACAGGGGTGCCATGGCTCAGTTCATCTGAAAGATTCATTTTTGTGCACTGAGGAAATGGAATTCACCTTTGCTGTGCATCATTCTGTGTGCTGCTTTTCAGCTGTTTCATAACTAGAGGAATTTGAATGAAAAGATCACGATTTTGTGACCACTCCATGTGATTATCTCCAGAATTATTAACCAGAATTGAAATCATTCATGCTCCTGGCTGGGAGTTGAGTGTGAATCTGCCTGTTCCCTTCCTTTCCTGGCTGAAATAATGCAGACAGGGTATTCCAGAGCAAGGTGTACACTGAGTGCATCTTGTGTTTTAGTGCTGCTCTCACTTGGATTTCACAGCATTTACCTTTAGCTTGCTTATTTTGACCACTGGGCAGCAATTTATTTTTTTTTCCCATAGCTGCCCACAATGCCTGCATTTTTTTTTCTGATATACAGAATTCTTTCAGGACTTGTTTACTTCATCTGCTTTACAGAGTGCTGCATTTGCCAGGCTACAATTTGCTCTTCATGAGGGAGGGAGGTTGTTATTTCCTCCTGACTCACCTTCCTCTATAATTACCCAACTCTGACATGCCCTGGGCCATGTGAGATCTCAATATTATCATTATTAATAGCACTCCCTCACCCCCAGCATGTGCAGCAGCTTCCCAGCACAGCCAGGCTGGGCCAACCACGAAGCCAACAGGAGGAGCTGATTATTCACGTGCTAAGTGTTTGCAGGCACTGAAGCTTAGATTTTCACAAGCAATTAATGCTGTTGTGTGCCTCGGCTTTGATGCCTCCCTCAACACCTTTCAGACAGGGCTGCTCACTCAGAGCACCAGCTCTGCCCTCTGAGCTCTGGGCCCCTTGGGGGTGTCTGGCTGGGCCATCAGAACTGCAGGAATTTTCTTGGATTAAGAGCTCTGCCTGGGAGCTTGTCAAGCAGTGTGTGTCTGTAAGTGCCTTGGAGGGGTTGAGGCTAAATGAATTATCCCTCACTCCTCCCTGTCCCTTCACCAGAGACACCATTCCCTTCTGTATCCCCTTTATGATCCTGTTTGCTTCCATGGGACATAATTGTCATTTAGCAGGCACTGTGCTGTGCTGCCCTGTCGCTGTAGGGCACGAAATAAAGAGCTTGACTCCAAGGTAGGAGAAAAATTCAGAAGGCTTTTTATTTACAATTCACCCAGCCTTTTTATAACGTGCTCTGCTAAGAAAGCAAATGATTGGTCTGTAAAATGAACACTTCTCTCCATTGGTTAAATAATAGAAACAACACTGGGGAGAGGGGTTGTTATGAGAAACTTAGAAATGTTATGGTTATTTACATGGATTTGTCCTTGAAGGCAGAACTCCTGAAAAGTCTTCCCATGAGAAGAAAATCAGCTACTGACAGGCTGAAAAACCTTACAAGTTCAGAAATATGAGGCCCACATTGACCAATTTTTGTCCCTCTCTAGACAACATAAATGCAGATATCCATTCCTATTTCAAGAATTAAATATATATTTCAAAAGCAGTCATGGAAATAAAATACTGAATTTATTCTTTTCAGTTACAGTATAAAAGTACCACCTACTCTGTCCTTACAAAACTCTGCTTGTTGGCCTGAAGACAATAACTGTTCAGACAAATTAATAAAATGCCTTTTCTCTAAGTATATATCCTGCATGTATGTTTTAACAAAGGATTTTCTGTGACAGCCCTTCCAGGCTTGCTCAGGCTGGGTGCCTGAATGATTTTTGGGGTAGGCTGAACCTAACTGAACATTCTTGTTCTGTTAAGGGGAGTTTTACACTCATTTAATTTTTTAGGTGAAGAAATCTTGGGTTAAGCTTAGAATTGTGGAATGATTAAAAGGCTTTTGAAGAGAGGAGTATTGGCTGCTTGCTGGGAAAAGCAGTGTAAAAGTGAGACCTGGGCTTGGTTTGTGTTTTGATCAGGAGCCAGTTTCAGGTGGTGCTGAATAGGATTTGAAAATGGGATGTGTGGTGCTGACTGTACAGTCTGTGCAGCTTAAGCTAAAATAATAAAACCCAGGATCATGCAAATATTTCTGTGGGGCTTGGAAACCCGAGCTGGATCTGGGCCCAGTTGTGTCGTGAGGAGCTGGGGCTGTCTCGTGGCCCCAACAGAGGGAACCCATCAGGGGATTGTGTCAGGAATATAATGAGCTCTGCTTGATTCTGGATTAACTTTGGCTGGCAGTTAACACGTCAGGCATTTTGGCAATGGTGCATCCTTTCCCTTTCCTCCAGTGCCCCTCTTTAGGGCAGATTTCAACAACAAAAAAAAGTGAGTTCTTTGTATGAGCTGAACTCTCTAGAAGACTTAAGGGCCTGTGGTTCAGATGCAGCTCTCCCAACAGTGCCCAGCAGATGTTCTGAAGTGCTCATGAACTGCACAGAAGTGCTGCTGTTTTGAACTCCTGCAAACAGGCAACAGATTCACACGGGAAATTAAATGAGTGCAATTTTGTGGAGAGATGCTGAACGTGGCTGCGAAATGAGCACCGCCAAAATAAAACACAACCAACAAGGGCTGCTGGCTGGAGCAGCTGGGGAGGGACATAAATGGCAACTGAAGGATGTGAGGACTTGTAAATTGGCTCCTCTGATTGCTTGAGAACGTCACTTTACAAAAGACTTGGTGTTTAGTGGGAGCCTGCAAGGAAAGCTTTGGGGAGCCTGGAGAAAGCACTGGGGAGAAGGGATTTGGAAGGCTGGTGGAGGAGCAGCAGGAACCAGGGAGATGTGAAGTCAGGGAGAGCCTGAAACACACCAGGGAGAAAGGGGGGCTGTGAGAATAATTGGGGATGATATCCAGGCTGTGGCATCTGTGAGGGCTCCATCTACTCTGTGTATAAATCCAAGCGTGTCTTTTAATGTTCTTTGCTGTGGAAGAAGGCCAAGTGGTTCCCATTGCATGAAATTTCCAGGATTTTTGTGGTGTTTTTCTGATGTCCTGGGAAGTGCTGGCTGTCTCCAAGTTTGTATAACCCCTGCTTCTGCCTCTGCTCAGTGTTGAATCTTGCCTTCATCTGTAATACCCAATTAGTGTTTTGAAGTATGTACGGGGCAAGAAACCAAATAACCTCTCAGGCTGTTGATGAATGGCTTTTTATTTGAATGGAAATCACTGCTTACAAAGGTATTTTCATTTGTAATGCTTGTTTAAAAAAAAAAAACAAATCAGGTTGTACCTGAGCCATCCAAGCAATACTGGAATTACTCGTCACCTGTCATGTAACCTGTAAATCAGGCTTTAATCCTCTAAATATTTCTGGTATTTTGAATGCAAATTTGTAAAACAACTTCTGGGGAAAAATAAAGTTGTTCAGCTTACAATATATTGACATGAAAACAGTTTTGAGGGCAATTTGGATTTCATTTTTGGCTGCTTTTGGTCCAACCCCATTTTCTTAGAAGGAGCAGCCAAGCTAAGGCAACAAAGCTGGGTCCTATTTCTACTGCTGAAGCTTCAATCTCAATCTTTTATTCCTCTGGCTAACTCTTGTAAAACCCACAATATCTTCACCCAGTATTGCTCCCTGACTTTGGTCAGTCCTGGGAGAGGAGTGATGTGTCTGCAGCACGCAGGGTTTTCCCTGGGAGCAGGGGAGGGATCTCCTCACCTGTGTGAGGTGGGCTCCTTTCCATTCTCATGCAGAGACACAACACCCTTGTCCAGAGCAGCAGCAGCAGCTTTCCCCTCTGTGCTGCCATGGAATAAAATGGGATAGAAATCTCTTCTCTCACAGCTGGTGCTCTGATGTTGAATTGCTTTGATGCTCCTTTTTAGGATGAAAGGTTTGATTCTTTCTTTTCCTTCTATGAACTGACTTTTCTTGCTGGTGTTGTCAGTCCAAGTGGGACAGTACAAACCCAGCCACGAGAGCCACATCAGCTGAGAGATTTTACAAGCTGCTATGAACTGGAATTAAAAATTGTAACTCATGTTTGAGCAGGGAATTTGAGAAAGGATGACACTTGATTGCAACAGGAATCAATTTCCTCTGCTTGCATTCCTGGCTGTTTTTTTCTCTCCCCTGATGATTACAGGTACTGTATTTTGGGTTTAATTGGGACTTTTCCCACCCAGTACTGAAGCAGACTGAGATGTGCAACCTTCCCACCCTCACATAATCACCACTGGGCTTTCCCAAGGAGGTTTGGCTGACTTCTCATTTCATCATCATCCTGTTTGAAGTGCAACAAAACCTTCATTTCTTGAACCATTCTGCAGTCTGCACTCGAGCTTTTTATTCCTCAGCTGTGACTTCACTTGGGCTCTGTAATTTGTAGACTTGAGCAGTTCTTAACTTCACACCAAAGGCAACAGAAGGGCAAAGCTGGACTTTGCCTTGCCCCGAGAGTGATACTTCAGGGCAGATTTTGCTTACAGATCTCAAAGATTAAATGCTGTTGGCTCTATCTCACAAGTGCTTGGCAGAGGCATAGAGAGGTACTTTGCAGAGGATTATGAGACCACGAGGGAATCCTTGGGGTGGGGAAGAGGTTTCCCACACCCAAATCCTCCATCCACAGGGCCACACTGCTCAGACTGCAGGTGCTCAGCCTCCTGTGGGCCTCTTGTGGTACAGGGGTGCAGATAATTTCACCTCTGCTTGCACTAATTTAACTCTGCTAGATGTGCCAAAGCCAGTAAATCTGGATTGGAGCAGCCTGAAATGGGGAAAGATCTGAAGATAAACCTTTCAAAAAGTCTAGGAGCCCTGTGGGCTCGAGTTCTTTGACAGCATCCTAAACTGGGTTCCAGCAGCTTGGAGGATACTGGCTGAATGACCTTGGGGAAACTTCTTCCATCTTCCCTTGGTTTCTGGAGCTGTTGAAGTGAAAGCTCTCTCAAAGAAACAGAAATGATCAGCAAAATGAGCAGTAGTGATAAAGATTGGTGTTTCCTCTAGCAAAAAGCCTTCTCAGAGGGATGGGTGAAAAAGAGGGTGGGCTGAGCTGACCCCAAGGTGTTGTGCAGATTTCCTCTTGGTACAGGTAAAAGTGTGTGTGCTCCTGAATGTGTGTTCACACATCACACAGAACTGTACAACGGTCTGAGTTGGAAAGGACCTTAAAAATCTTCCAGCTTCAACCCCCTGCCATGGACAGGGTTGCTAGATGAGATTACTCCATCCAGCCTGGCCTTGAACACTTCCAGGATGTATTAATGGATGTGTGTCCAGACACCTGCAAAAGTGCTGCTCCCTTCCAGGGAGGATGGAGAGATGTGAGAGCAGCAAATTGTTGGGGAATACAGAAGTGGTAAGAAGCAGGCAGTGTTTGTATGGAAGTCAGGTGGTTCCAATATGAATTTTTATCCTTCAGGGACAGCTCTGGATGGGCAAGAAGGGAGCAGGATTGCCACAGAGCATAATTCCACTGCAGGCCCAGAAAGCCAAGGCTGATGGGATAATATCAGCTGCATCTGAGTAGATTCCCTTTTGCAATGATGTAAATTAGTGAGATCGTTCATCTGTCATTCAGACACTTCACAAGAAGCTACATCTGGTGTCCCTCTGGTCTTTGTATGAACCCACAGTTTCTTACAATCAGCCACCAACTGGATCTAAGCCCACTCACCACCCCTTTTTGGGCCTGGCCAGGCAGTTTTTACCCAGTGAAGAGCACCCTTCCACCCCATGAGCAGCCAGGTTCTCCAGGAATGCTGTGGGAAATGGTGTCAAAGGCTTTGCCCAGGTCTGGGTAGACACATCCACAGCCTTTCCCTCTCATTTTGTACCAAAAAAGTGATGCCATCAGCCTTAGATCACTCAAAGCTTTGAGCTAAAGGTGAAGGCAGGGATATGAATCATCTTATCTTTATTTTTTAGCTGTCTTCTCAGTTTTGCTGACCTATTTGTCCTCAGACCACCCTTTTCTCCATTTCACTTGCAGTAAAAGATGGTTAGGATAGATATTTAAATTTTGTTGTCTTTTGAAGAGGAAATTCACAGAGCTTTGCAGTAATTTGTTTCTTGGGTTTGAGCTGGTCCATGTGCATGCCTCTGCACAGCACCCAGGCTCCAGCTTCCAGACACACACACATAAAATAGAGTCACCAAAGAGCTGTTGAAATAAAAAATACAATAATAGCAGAAATAATAGCAACAGGAGCTGTGCTCCCCATCAAATTCAAGTTATGCAACTGATCTTGAATTCATTCATAAAAAACGTCCGAGTTTTGCAGAGCTAAGTTACCACATGAGGCCAAGAGAGGGCTCCATTGAACTATTTTTTCCTTTACTCTGAATGAAGGGATTTTGGAAGATCTCAAGGGAGGAGGAAGAATGAGAGAGAGGAAACATGTGAGAAGCGCAAAGGCATGCTAGAAAAAGAAAAAAAAAGAGAGAGAGGAAAAACTCATAAAATCTCTGGTAATTTCTAGTGTTCTATCTTTATTTTCTATAAGACTGCACAAAACAAAACCATGCACATAAATAAACTGCATAAGTATACACGAGCAAGGAAGAAATATATAGTGAGAGGAGGAAGAACATGTGGCTGGTGCTCTGGGAAAACAACTTTCCTGATGGAAAATACTGAAAAAGTCAGAGAAGACTCTGGACAAGGGCAGGAAATTTGGCAAACCTACAGTTTTGCACAAAGCTAAGCCTTTCTGTCAAGCAAAATGTATAATCCACCTTTAATTAGTTACAGCCACATTTTCATTTAAATTGGTGGTAAAGTACTGATGTTACTGTGGGTTGCAGAAGAAAATTTAAGTGCCTCACTTCCTAACCAATTCTTTTTAAAGAATCTCAGCTCAGAGCCTCCTTATTTTCTGAAGCTTAAGGACTGTGAGGTGCCTGTGTGATGGGGCTGTTGGTTGCCCTGTGTTGCTTTAGAAATCCTCTCTCTTTGCACAGTAAAGTTCAAAACATCTGAAACTGATACTCAAAACCCTCTTGGACCATGGAGAAATTCCTTCCATGCCTGTCTTTTCCTTTTCATAACCACCTTCAAGGTGACAGCACGTGACTTTCACAAGAATTTTAACCATTCCCAAGAATTTTAACTATTCACTAAGAATTTTAACCATACAACCTCAAAGCATTTCACACAAGTATTCCAGTGAGTTATAAGAATTAAGCATGAAGTGCATTGTTATGTTTTGGGACTTGTTCAACACGAAGAGCTCATGGCAGAACATGTCACAGCAGGGACTGTGGATGCTGGTGGTCAAAAAAATGAAAGCTGGAAGGATGTAAAAAGACAGAAGGCATTCAAGCTGCTGACTGGTCAGCAAAAAATGCTATGGGGGAATAAAGAATGAAAGAGTAAAGACAACCTGGATTGCCTTCAGGATCTCATATTTGGTTTAGAAGGCCATACAAATCCAGTGGAGGCATTTCAGGAGATGTTAAACACCACTGGAACACAGAGTGTGAAACATTTCCTTGGCAAGAGCACCACTGGTTTCCTTCCTGCTATTTTAAATTTCTAATTTTGTGACTGAGAGGTGCCATTGAAGCCCTTGATGGCCCTACGAGGTGGCAATTCCAGCTTCACTGAGGTGCAGTCCAGGCTACTTAGAAGAACAACCTTCACATGCCAGGAAATGAAGGCTGTCTCTAATTGGCCTGTTGAGAATTAATCACTGCAAAAAACCAACACAAGCCACAAGTGCAGCAAGCTTTCTGATCAACATCACCCTGAGAACCCAGCCCCAGCCTGGGGAAGGACACTGACCAGGGGTTTTAAAAGTCTTTTATAAAACCTTCTTTGAAAGTTGCAGTTTCAGGAGCCCTTTGATCCAAGCATCAAAAATAGATGGAGATGCATCCTGCCGAAATTCCAGTCACAAGCACTGAAAGAACAGTCTGCCAAACTTCCACGAGTCAGGCTGACACAAACTTCTTGCTGATTTTTATTTTTTGTTGCTGGTTTTAGACCAGGCAACATGATTTTTTCCTCGTCTAGTATGTCCACTGTCAAGGGGGAAGTATTCTGGAGACCTTTTTTATGCACTGGGCATTCCAGGTCTTTGAAGTTTGTGCTGCCCAGGTGCAACACAGGACACCTGAGTGTAATATCAGCTTCTTCCCAGCACCAGTGATCCTCTAAGGTAACACAAGCAGAGCAGCTTGATGGAAGAGGAGTTCATTTTCTCATGTGCTGCCAGCCTTGGCACTGTCAGCAAAAGAGGCCAACAAGAGTCTCAGGCAAAGAAATTTATTAACTAGTGATGTGCACTTTACTTTTTCATGTATACACACTGGATAATGTAAAGACAGCGCTGTAAAACTTGCTTTATCATGCTGACTTCCTGTGTATGCATCACTTCTCCTTTTTGCCTTCTTCCTCTGTCTCTGAAAATTAACTCCCTGCTGTCTGCTGAGCACACTTCTAAGGTTTGCCACCTTTGCTCTATGCCAGGCAGTGAAGAAGATGGAGCTGACACCTTTAAAAGTCTGTGATCCTGCCACAGAGGAGAATTCATTACCTGTTTCTTTAGGTTCTGAGCTGATCTATGAAGTGTGGTGGCTGTCAGGGGCGAGCCCTTTCCTAGAGGAGCTGATCTCTGTAGATGTCTGGGCTGCTTGGCTGTAACTTAGCAGCAATCTGGTATTTTCAGCTCCCTGCAAAGCTTCCCTGGTGTGGCCTCTTTTGTGCTTCTGAGCAGGTTGTTTCTGCTTCACTGATTTGTTGGGCCCATTGAAAACTTGCTCACTTGGCACAGTGTTTGAACAGGGTACAGTGATGGTGGTGAAGGCTCCTGCTGGGCTCTGGGTCAAGCTCCTGAGTGCTTGGGGTGTTTGCAAGACCTGAAAATGGGTGTCTTGGTTTGGAAAGACAGGTGTCTGGCAGGGAAAGCCAGAGCTTCCCTTGGAATGGGAAATGTAAACCCTCTCCCTCTGAATTATTCCAATTTTTGCAATTAAGGGGCTTTCAGGCAAAGATATGGGCATGGGAATAACAGTTCTTTACTAAGAGTATTAAAAAATACAAATGTAGTAGTACAGAAAAAACCCCCAAGCAAACAAGAAAAAAAATAAAATCTTAGAAACACTGACAGAGTCAGAACACAGCCTGGCACCTGTTGCTCAGGGTGTTGGTGGCAGTCCAGTGAAGTCCTCCTGCAGTGCCAGCTGTGGCTCTGGTGCAGCAATGACCCTGCAGCAGGGTGCAGTTTTCCTCTGAAGCTCCAGTGGTGCTGGGATGGCTCCAGGCTCCTCTGGGAATGCCGTGCACACAGGCTGTGCTGCTGCTCTCAATCCCAGGGTTTATCCAGGCAGGAATGCTGGGCTCCTCCCCTGCCTGCAGCCTCTGCCCATGGGATGATGGAATTGTCTGAGCCCTGCAGTGAGCCTGGCTGGCCCCTGAGCAGCAGAGATCCCCTGCAGGGAGGGTGGGTCCTGGAAGGGATAAAGAACCTGCCCCAGCTGCTGGAACAGCTGCCATGGACAGCAGATACACCCTGCAGGGTCCTGGAAGGGATAAAGAACCTGCCCCAGCTGCTTTGACAGCTGTCCATGAACAGAACACACCCACCCCCTCTCCCCTGGAGTTATGAGGAGTTATACAAAAGATAAAAAAAACCCAAAAAAACAAACAAAAAAACACCTCTCCAACCAGTTTCAACAAATGGCAAACAGAATCCACACTTTTGGTAAAATACTGCAATCCAAGGCAATGGGAAATGTTGGATATGGGCAGGTTGGCTCTGCTGCAGCTGGGGGATCTCCTGTGCAGGAGTGATGCCATCAGCATAAGGAGCCCTCCATCCCCCACCTCTCCCCTCTCTGGGAATTCCAGGCACAGAAAATTCTCAGAACCTCGTGCGTGCAGGCCCAAACACAGAACTAAGTACAGGGTTTGACCTGAGGCCTTGGAAAAGGCTTCCAAATTTAGAGACCATAAGCAAGAATGTGGGTTTGTAATATAGATAGAGATATATTAAGCTAGGTAGTGGAGAGTTTTAAAGTGAAGATACAGAAATTGTTATAAAGGTAATAAGTTTTAAGGTGTAACAAGTAGCTTGTTGTCACTGTATGATTGGATAAAAAAAGCCTGCATTGTGGCAGAAGGTGTGATACAGTTCAATTAACCATTAGTGTGAAAGTATAAACAATACATGTGTCAGAAGATTATTGGCTAATTAACCTTTAAAACCCCTTGTAACCTGTGTGAGCACTGACCACAAACTCCTGGTGAATGCAGTGAAGGTGTTCTCACTCCTTGGACTGAGGCAAAATCATGCTTTAAACATCTCAGTGGTCCTGTCTCACAATCCCAGCACCTCTCTGTCCTGTTGTTTCTTCCTTTGGGAAGTTCCCAGGAACAGATGCCACCAGGCCAAGAGGTTTCTCCCCTGGTTTGCAGTGAGAGCTGTCACCTGAACAGGTTTATTCCAGCTCATGGCTCAGCCCACATTTCAGTTGTTAATGCAGGGTTTGAAGGTCCTGCTGGCTCCTCATCAGGGAGCATGGCACCTCTGGTTGTCTTTGTCTTGTTCTCTCTTTCACTGGAGGACTCCTGGATCCATTCTGGAAAATTCCTTTGTGCCTCCTTCAGGTGACACCTGCTCAGGGCTGTGGGTCTGCTCACAGTCCGGGGCTGCTGCTGTTAACTGGAGTGTAATGTCAGGATAGAAACTTTGGCTTATCTGTACTTTTTATTTCTCTCTCCATTTTTTTCCCTTGGATTTTCTTCCAGATGTGTGAGGCCACTCGTGCTGCCACCTTCTGTACCAGGGATCAGCCAAAGAACGTTATTGTTACGCTCCCATCACTTCCAAACTGAATTTTCCCAAGCCCAAAAAACACTTAAAATATTGCTTGAGCAGATCTGCTGCTGTGTCTAGCAAATCTTGGGATCTCTGACAAAATTGTGCCTTCCCAGCCTCTCCCAATCCTTTTCTGAGGGGATGTGCCAGGTGCTGGGAAATCTGAGCATGCCTTGGACCACTCACGTGCTGGAGGAGATGGCTCTGTGATTTCCATGCCAGAAAGGAGATAAGCTGGTGTTTGTCTAAGACTATATTCATCCTTTGTATATAAACAGGGATGTGGCTTGTGATTTGCAAAATTTATTTTTGTGTTAGCAATGGCACCAAAATGCAAGGAAACCCTTCTATCATTTGGTTTGTTTCTGGTATATAAATATAGATATAAATATAAATATAAACAGTAATAGTAATAATAACAGTAGTAATAATAATAGTAATAATAATAATAGTATTAATAATAGTAATAATAATAATAAAAAAAATTCTTGCCAAACACAACTCCTGACTAAACATTCTGGTTTAAAAAAAAAAATATTTAAGAGAATGATGTTGCCTCTGAAAAATTTAGCATCGTTCAAGCTGGGGAGAGCTGCCCCTCATTTAGAAGTGAATTACTGTCAGAAGTTTAATTTCAGGTTTTTCCCTTGATAGAAACATTAGAGGTTCATTTGAACTAAAGTTGTGAAGGGCTTAAGTCCATGTGAAACAGCAAAGTGTTCCTGAGCAGGTTCCATCCTCAGCTAGTGCTGCTTGGTCACTGCACCAACCTCTGCAGGGGTGGGACACGAGCTCTGAATTTGGACCATGGGTTGGTTTCACTCAGGTAAAAGCTCATTTTTCTGCAGGAGATCCATTCTGCCTCGTTCTCCCCGTGTTTGAAGGTGGTGTCTGCAAGGCCTGGCTGTGGCAGTGGAGGATTTTTGCACCACGTGGTTTTTGAGGCAGTGCAAATGACCCCAGATGCTGTTTGGAGATCCACACCTTGTCCCTCAGCCCTGGAGGGTGTGTGCACCAGTTTACCTTGTGCTGCTGAAATAATTTGTGTTGTTCCTGCCAGGGAAAAGTGCAGGGGAGGAGAGGGAGAGAGGGGCCCATTTGCAAACCCTTGTGAAGAAGGAGGCAGCGTGGATTTATGTTCTAATGGGAGGGATTTGGCCGTGGGACAGCTGAATGAATACAATCTGATGAGTTTCATTAGGGCTACACCTCATTCTTTTAATTAACTTCTTGTTCTTGTCCTTGGTGAAGTAGTAATTATTTTTTAATTAGCCCAACACTGCATTGCAGAGGTAGCCAACCCTAGCCTCATCTTGGAGAGGTGTCATAAGAATTAACTTAATTAGCTTGTCACCATCCCTGTAAAATATGGCTGTGTTTGGCAAAAGGGAAGAAAAGAAGCCCCTTTGCTGTTCCAAGGTTAATTAAAAACCACGGTGCACAGGAGCCAAGTGGGAGAGAGGCAGGTCCTGGGGTTTGGTGAGTGCCAAGAATTCCAACAGGTCACATCCTCTGTGGGCTCAGAGATGGAAACACAACGGCACAAATCCCCAATTCCTGGTGTTCCTGCAGCATCCTGGGGCTGTGAGGCAGCTCTGGGCCATGGCACCACAGCTCTGGGGTGGAGAGAGCAACTCTGGGGGCTGTGGCCAGCCTGGTCTGCACAGCAGAGCTGCAGAATCAGGGAATGGGTTGGGAGGGATCTTGGAGCTCATCTCATTCCCGTGCCACGGGCAGGGAAACCTCCCACTGTCCCAGGTTCTTCCAACCCCCATCCAACCTGGCCTTGGACACTTCCAGGGATCCAGGGGCAGCCACAGCTCTGGGATCCAGGATTCTCTGGGTTCTGGCTGTGGTTGTGGAGGTGGGAAGGAATCCCAGACCTGAGCCTGTCACCGTACGCTTTTCTTGTGTGTAAATTCTGTGAAACTGCAATTTCTGCAGTTTTAGCTGGTGAACAAATATATTTCAGGTTCCTGCATCTCACAGAGTCAATCCCAGAGGGGGGAAAAAACCCCACAAACATTTAAGAATTTGTAGAACTCATCTATTCCCCAGTTATTTTCATTGAACTGCAAGAACTTCTGTAAAAATGAACTCAAGGGTTGAAAAAGCTATTTTCTTTTGCAGAACCCATCTCAGTGAGAGATTTTCCACCACCTTTTGGCAAACCTTGCTCCCTGCACATCTGTGATTCTGCAGGAAGCACACTCACAAATATTCTGGTGTGCTGTGGCAGCTCCTCTGCCTTTCACAGAGAGTCCAGAGAAACCAGACTTTTTCTTCAAGCCTCATCTCATGCTTATTTGACAATTCAGCATTAATTGGTTTTTTTGAAGGCAATTTCTATCTCCTCTGATTGAAGAGATGAACTTGAATATATGATTCCTGAGGGATTCAGAGCTGTCTCCTAAATCTCTCCAGATGTTCATGGCTCTGCTCTCTTTGCTCCCAAGGAATCCTTTTTCTTTTTTCTAGGTGTTGCTGCTTCTCCTGGATGGACTCTGAATGTTCCTGAATATTTTTCCAAAAAGATGGTCCTGGCACCTCTCCTGCTTGCCAGGGAAGAGGAGAAGCACTGGGGAACACTCAGAGTCCATCCAGGAGAAGGATTTTAACCCCTCCTTGGCTGTCAGGTGTCCCTGCTGTTCCTGGGCCATTTGGGTCCTGTGGCATCTTTGAGGCATTTTAGAAAAGATCAGTAATAATATTCAGAAATCATCATTCTTTGGTGCCTTGCAGCCATGGGCTTTGTGGGATTTAGGACAAATTTCCGTGGAGGAGCTTTACCATGACTTTATGTCTGACAGTTCACGAGGATTTCTTTAGGTCGGAGCTGAAGATGTTTTGAAAAGAAAATTTGCATTATTTTATAACCTGGGGCTATTTTTATGGAAAACACCCATAAATATGAGCATAATTTCATGCAACATCTTTTTCCCAGAAAACTCTGACTCTTCACTGAAAAGCTGTTACCTTTGGAAATGGAAAACTTTATGTCCAAATTACAGAATCATTCATGTTAGAGAGCTCTGTTATTGTTTTGTTGTTGTTGTGAAATCACAATTTATGCAGGCAGTAGCCTTCCTTTTTTT
>VZUA01062864.1:0-10513 GCA_013401035.1 Horornis vulcanius | reverse complement strand
TTTTTTTTTTTTTTTTTTCTTTTTTTCGGATGAAAAAATGTTATATATTTAAAAAAAAAAAATCTATCAGTGAAGCTTTGATATAAAATTTATGACCAGCCCTGCTCTAGAGCAGCTGGCCACCATCAGAGACAGGATACTGGGTAGACAAGCCCCTGCTCTGATCCAACAGAGTGATTTTTATATTCCAATGTAAATAATCATTTAAGAGGTAACTGTTTGGGGCTCCCTTAAGCTTTCAGCTGGGGGTCTGCAGGCTCTGTTTTTAACTCAGCAGAGAAGGTTCTTAGCAAAAAACTGAAGGGGAAAAAATAATTCCAACAACCCCAGTGGTCTCCTTCAGAGAATAAGGATATTAACTTCGGCTTTAATAAAAACATAATGTTAACTAATCTACTGTGAAGAGCTCCAACTGCAAACTGTAGAGATTTACTACAAAAAATTGGAAGGGGACCGAGGGTTGGAGGGAGCCTGCAGTCATCAGCTGCAGATTAATCATGAATTAAATGACTTCTGATTGTGTCAGTCCACCCATTGCAAGGATTGTACCTTGCTGAGGGGAAGGAAAAAGAGGTTTTAGGTGGGGATAACTGAAGAAGGTGGGATGTGGGATGCCTGTGAAGCACATCCCACAGATATTCTGCTGTGTGGGAAGAGCTGATGCTTCCAGGGCTGCTGCTTCTGCCACTGCAAATATCCCTTTTAAAAAGGTAACGTTTCTCCTTTTGGATCACAGAATATACATCATGGCCACGTATCTCCAGGATGTGAGAGAGGTTTTTGGCAGTAAGGTGGGAAAATGGTGCATCCCCAGGCTGGAGAGCAAAGGGAATTGTTCCAGGTAAACCTCTGGAAGAAGATGGAGATCAGTTGAGGAGCAGTGTTGGGATCAGGTCCACTCAAGGTTTGTGTATTTGTGCTTTCAGGAGTTTTTCACTGGTGTGGAGCAGTCAGTCATGCAGGTGCCTTGGTGGTGTGTCAGGGGATGCTGGCTGTGGATTCCTGAAGTCTCTGCTCAAAAAAGAGTCACTGGAACAGCCTCCTGGAAAAGACCTGTTCTCTGACATCCCATAAAATACACGCATTTTATTTGGTACAACTGGTTATGTTTATTAACCACTGTTAATTAACCATTATCCTGTTAATTAAACTGATAATTAACCATTCTCCTGTTGCAATACAGGTGAACACTCAATCCAAA
This sequence comes from Horornis vulcanius, assembly GCA_013401035.1. Lineage (NCBI taxonomy): Eukaryota > Metazoa > Chordata > Aves > Passeriformes > Scotocercidae > Horornis > Horornis vulcanius. Next base: position 9,312 of record VZUA01062864.1, on the reverse strand, counting down.
ATGTCCAGAGAGTCTGACCAAAAAGCCCGTGTCCCATTTTTGAGAGCATCTGGACCCTGTGGATGTTCCTTGTGTGGAACACTGTTATAGCAATGGATAGCCTAATTCTAAAGATTTCCTTGCTTAAATTGGAGGGAAGCCTGTATTCATTCTACTCACATTTAAGGCTTTCTTCTCCCCTCTGGGATGTTTACTACTAAACATCCAGCCTCCCCTGAAGATACAGAGGAATGCCAGCAACCTGCCAACTTCCAAAAGACCATTCCAAATTGCGTGAACAATAAGCAGAAATGGAATCCTAATTTTGTGGCATATGGCTTATCCCTACAAACCTTCACACTCCAAGAGCTGGGGGGTAAAAACTGCTCCAGCAAAGTGCAGGACATGATCAGGCAATGCCTGTCTGAGCTATCAAACCTCATTGCTTGCAAGAAACACGTAATCCCTCCTAATCTCATTCCTCGCATTCCGTGTGGCTGGAAGGCTGGGTTCCAGTAAAAGTGATTTTCTAGCTGATGATCAGAATTATAGAGGAGCTGGGAAGGTGCTCCCAGCTCACTGTGGGGCACTGCAGTGTTTGCTGCACGGACAGGAGGGGACAAGGAACAGGGAACAGCCCAGGGCCAGCTGCTGGTGGAGCTCCAGGGCTCAGGAATAGAGGCTGCCCAGAGGTAACCTTGCCTTGTAGGAAGTGAACATCTTTTGAAACAGAAAGAAACAGCTGTAGTGTTTTCTGAGGTAGCCCCCTGGGATGTGGCCACGTGAAACTGGTGGTGTCCTCTGTAAGAAATTCCCCACTGGGTTTGGGAATGCTCCCTGTTGTCCCCACAGCCCTTGGGCTGGTCAGCAGAGAGCTGGGGGCAGGTAGAGGAATAGGACTCCAGAAGGTGATTTTATTTCAGCATGGTTAGGCACAGGGCTTTTTCTCTGCGAAGCAAACACAGAAAGTCATATTAATCCCTGACCTGAACATTTCCAGTTCCTGAGGTCTTTGGAATGGGGGGAGCTGATGTAAGAAATGCTGGCCCCTGGAATGAGAGGGATCAGTGTGCGAGTGGCATGGCACAATTTAACAAGCCTGGAGGGAGGGGTGTGTTTCCCATTGGGGAAAAAAAAAAAAAATAGGTTGTACCTTTCAGAGTGCTTTCCTCCACACCCAGATTTATGGGAATGAGCAGTGTGGGCTCCAGGGAGGATGTCTTGTTGCTGGATTAGCCTCGATGTGACCAGGGAATGTGTTAAATCCTGATGTCTGCTTGCTCGTGTCCAAGTCAGTTTCCATTTAGGAGCAGGGTGGAGGCTGAGGGACAAACCTGCCCTGCTGAGCAGAGCCAGCTCTTGGCTGGTGGTTCAGGTGAAATCCCCATGTGGAAACAAGCTCTGCTTCTTCCATCCAGACCCTGCAATAGGTGCTGTCGTGTGGATGCCTCCAAGACAGTAATTGAAATAAAAAAAATTAATCCACCTCCACCTCTTGCTGTCCCTCAAGGACCAGTGGGGTTTTTGCTCAGCTTCAATCCTAATGAGTTTTCTTCTCTTTAATACTGCCCTGTTTGGCAGCTCCAGATCAAGGATGCTGCTCCTGAAATGGTCAATTGTAGCTGTTCAGTCTCAGTGAAATAAAGAGGTTCTTTGAATGATTCCAAGCTGACCAGAGATATTTCACAATTGGATCAGTCTGCAGGGTTTATTCTGAGGTGTTCAGAAGAGCTTGGGAGGGATGAGAAATACTTCTGGCAGGCCACTGTCTTGTGGAAGCTGCACCTCATGCTGTGAGCAGCAGTCTGGGTTTTATTTTGGCTTGCAGGGCAGAATAAAAAAATTAAATATGTGAAAATCGTCAATTGTGGAACAAATCAAAGTTCACATGGGGGTTTTTTTGTCTTCTTCATTAAAAATAGATTAGTCTCCAGCTAAAAATGCAATTTGGCAAAAGGGGAGTTGAAACACTCATTCTGGGAAATGCTGAGATTCAACACAGGGATCTTGCCTGGCTCTTCTCCAAACTGATCCAATTCTAAATCTACTGTTTGCTGCAACTCTCATTTTAATCTGCCCTAGCCCATGCATTGCTGAGCCCTGCAGGTGGGGTCTGGTGGAGATGCAGCACAAAATGATGGGTTTGGTAAGGATTTTTTGTGTTGCTTTACAGAGGGCTGTGTTGGACAAAGCCTCCTCTGCTCCCTGGAGATGCTGGAGGTGTTTTGTGAGGGCAGCTGCAGTGGAGTGGAGCAGCCTGCTGAGGAAGCTGAGGGTGGTTGGTCATGGCAGGTGCAGGGTGCTGCTCCTCACGGGGACAGGTTTTCTGCTGCCTCTGCCTCCCAGCCTGTGTTTGGCTGTGCTCTGGCCTCCAGGTCACAGCACAGCCTTAGTGAAGGATTTGCTGTTGTTTTCTGGGGGGTGTAGACTGGAATGAGGAGCCCAGAGCAGAGGCAGACAGTGACCTCTGCTCAGAGGGAGCAGCTGAGCCAGGTGAGCAATTTCCTGCTGGAGGAGCAAGCAGGGCCTGCTGGGTCTCCAGTGGGGATAATTCCACTGATTTCACCCCAGGAACTGGCTCCATAGTGGCTGGTCTGCCTTTAGATGGAGTGAACACCGGGATGTGGAACTCACAGCCATGAAATATTGCATTAGTGAGCCTCCTGTTACATTTTCATGGATGGAGGGGGGAAAGAGGGGAGCATCTTCCCCCCACGATGAAATATTGCAGCAGACATCACTGATGGGGCTGGGCAGAGACAACAATACCCAGATAAGGACACTTCTCCTCCCCCCCTCCAAGCACCTCCCTCACTTTCTTTTTTCTCTTCCCTTTTCTCCTCGTGTTTCTGAGTTAAGAGGATTTTTTAGGCACAGTAACGAGCTTTTGCTTTGAACTTGGAATATGCATGCTGCAAAGAAAGCCCCTGGACCGTCCTTACTTAGCATGCCCAAATATGATTAGTGTCAGACTGTGAAATATCACTCCCTTATCTCCAGGAGCCAGCAGACAGGAACATTTCTAGGGATCAGGGTCTTTTTTATTTTTTTGGCAAAATGCCGACGTTGAGAAGGAGATGGTTTCTGTGCACAGCCTCCTCGCTGGCCTGATTCTCATAAGCCTCTGGAGAATCCCCGTGCTTCTCTCTCTCTCTTTCTGCTCTCTTTCACTCATTCATTCCTTACTTCATCCCTCATCATCTGCCTCGACACTAATTCATGATCCAGAGACATGATGTTCCAAACAGCAGCTGATTTGGAGCTGAATTTCCTTCTCAGTCGTGTCACTGTTTCACCCACAGGCGAGGAGCAGCCCCGTCCCTCTCGCTCCCCATCAGAGTTAGACTTGAGGAGATGCTTCAGGAAGATTCCTGCTTATAGGAATTAATTATTTGGGCCATCATACAGACTGCATTGTTGCTGTTTATCTGCTGACCAATGATGCTTTGGAAAAAAAAAAAAAAAACAAACAACAAAACAGAGCCCAGCCCAATTTATTTACATATTAAGACTCATGCATGCCAACACCTGCAAACTGTGGATAAAGGGTTTGTATCTTCTGTAATTTCATGGATCTCTTCAGTGGTTTTATTAAGGAAAAATAGGAGAAGAGGGAAGAAAATTAGTATTAAATGTGTTAAAATGTGTTTCCGTCCTCGCTTCCGAACAGGCTGCCAAAATTGCCTTCCCTCTCCCCACTCAAAAGAAAAAAAATCCCAAGCGTGTGGAATAATAGGAGAAACTCATTACAAATGTATCACTTCAATGCCTTGGAATGCTTTTGTTTCCAATTCTCTTTGATCTTCAGATGGGCTAAAGATAAGGACTGAAACTGCTTTTTAATATCTTCATCCAGATCTGGCACTCACGACGTATGGAGAAGAGCTCTCCCGAAATCAGAGCCTGGGTCTGAGCTCATTCTCTTAAGCATGTTTGAATTGCAGGCTTTGATTGTGATCTATTTCTGCTTGCCACTTGGAGATGTTTAGGATTTAGTGTATCTCAGGCTTAATACTCTTACATGCACCATTGGCCTCTACTGGGAAGGATTAGAGCCCTTCAGTTATAAGTCCTAAACCTTAATGCTGCTCTGAAAGAGTCTTCCACTTAAGCAACAGCACATACAGCCCTGGGTTTGGAGCTGCAGGAGCACTGATGCTGCTGCCAGGACCTGCTTCCAGGCCTGGCTGATTTTGTGCTGGCCACAAGTTTTATGGAATCATGTCCAGATTGCATCAGAAATGTCCTGGCTATCTTAGACGTGAAAATTGTGAAGCTGCAGGTACTGCTAGAAACAGATCCTTCTTTGAAACAGGTCAAAGAGTAGAAGCCTTAGTTGGGATCAGACCTGAAGGAGGAAGTTGTGGGGTTGCTGTGAGGATGGTTGTGCTGAGATTTGAGCTGAGAGGTTGGGCTGAACGCTGAAAATCAGGGGAAATAAGGAGTTTGTTGGCTTTGAACACTGGAGGGGTTTTTGAAAAGGGATGGAGTCAAGGATCCAGGAAAGACTCCAGAAGGATCTGCAGGTGGGTCCTTACAGACCTGGGAAAGGGTGACCTATAAAAGAGGAGAAATTCTGGTGTTTGAATTTAGAGTGAGAAGACAGAGGAGAGGAGAAACAGACTTTGTGAGCTGTTGGAAAGAGAATTAGGAGAACTTCTGGATTGTGTTTCCCCAGGTTTGCATTACAGGAGGGGCTGTAGCTGGAAGTGTTAGGAGAGAAGTGCCCAGCATGGAGGTAGCAGAGCTCTGGAGGAGTTTGGAAGAAGCATGGGACAAGTGAAGTTGGTTTCTAGCTGCTTGGGAAAGGTGGAGCAGGAAAGACACAGGCAGGCCTGGTCCTGTTTTGGGGTTCAAGCAGCATAGTAACAGCCTTATGGCATCCTTTTCACCCTTCTTCTGTAGATATGCACTGGTACTGCTTTAATTCTTGATTCTCTTAACTGGCACCTTAAGCCACCTCAAATCCATCTCACTGAACTGCCACAGGCTGTAGGGAGCGTGTTGCAGTATGGTATTATTATATTTTTATTTTTGTTTGGGCTGTTAGCAGCCTGCTTTGTTCATAATAGGCCTTTTATTTGACATATTCGTTGTGCTGTTTTCTGGACTGGAAGATGTTGGCTTTGGTGTTTGGGCTTTCAAATGTGTTCAGAGTTTGCCTGTCCTTCTTCTGTTGAATTCTGTGGCAATAATCCTCTTGATCGTGCTGGGAGTAGGATTCCTGGGAACACAAAAGGAAGCCTTGGAAATCCTGCTCTGAGCATTTTGTGACTCAGGTGTCAGAGGAAACATGAGGTAATCCAGTGTCAAAGGTACTCTGAAACCTTTCATGAAGAAATTTTTAAAATAAAAGTGACCTTTTAAATAGATTGACATTTTTGAAGCAAAAAAGTCTATTAGCATGAAAATATGGGGAGCTGAGTCACTTCTCTCAAGGTGTTGGGGCAAACCTCAGGATGTTGTCTTTTCTTGCTGGAGAGAAAGCCTGGCCAAAGGGAATGTATTTTGAAATATGGAATCAATTTCCTTGTTAGCTTTATTGCCATCAGCAGGGAAGGAGAACAGGAGGTGCCTCACCAGAAATTCAAGGATAAGCATCTCCCTGTGGGTCTCAAGCTGGAGGATAGGACTCAGTTTGTGCTGAGGAGAATCCTCCTTCTAACCATTCCATGGTTCTTCATTCCTCAGGGCTCAGAATTCATCTTCTTGTTCTCCTTTTGTCTTCTATGAAATGACTATTTCCTATGAAAATCATAAAAACTGAAAAGTTGCTCCCATCATTTGCATTCAGTCTATGTCCCAAAAAGTTCAGCCCTAGCCACGAAATTTGCTCTGTATTTTTTTAAACTCATAATAACATTTTCTCTGAAAATCTTCAAAGATTTTACTTCTCCCTGCTTGATTTATGAACACACAAAAAAGCTGGTTATAAGTTCAAATACTTGGATTTATGGCTGTGATTGATTCTTGGCGGGTATACTTTGCTCTTCTCGGATTTTCAGTTCTCAAAATACCAACTGGAATAATACACCCAATGTGACCCCTGTAATCTGCTCAGGTTTGGGTTCAGCAGAGATTTCTGCCTCCAGTGCTGCCTGTCGAGGCACATTTCCTTTTCCCCCTGCATCTGTGGGCTTTGGGGAGGTCTGCTCTGTCCAATTCTGCACCAGAGAGGATTAAAGCCCATCCCTCCCACAGCTGGGGCAATTCTGTCACTACAACGTTGAGGTTCCTGCACTGGGCCCAAGTTTTTTTAGAAAATGTGAAAAAGATTTATTTACATGTTCTTAAATTTAGGTTTGTAAGGAGAGAGGGGGAGAGAGGTACCCAAGGATGTAGGTAGGTGTCCTGGTGGTGATTTACATTGAAAATGTGAAGTACAAATTAGAGTGTGAAGTAGCTGCTCTTATCTTCTGGTCAGCAACATTATGGAAGCGTGAAGTTTCACAAAAACAATAAAAAAAAGCACTTTTGAGATCTTAAAAATGTTCTTTTTCTGGGGGCAGGTTGGTATGAGGTGTGAACCCCTGGCAGGAGCAAAGAGCACAGTAGCTGAGTGGAAGTTTTCCATGCAGGCAGGTGGGACAAGACAGAATCCTGTGGATGCTTTCAATCCAACACAGGATTTTGGGAAGTCTTTGCTTTGCCAGTGGATGGGTCCCATGCAGGCAATGAATAGGATTTTGTGCAGGAAATAATATCAGCTACTGTACTCTGACAGCAGGAACAATTAAAAACTGAGACACGCCGCCTGCTTTTCATCTCACTGCACTAACTGCTCCCTTCATACCCTGCTAAATTCCTGCTTTAGCTTGAAGCAAATTTGCCAGTGTGTCTGAGGAGACAAAAGAGTAAGCAGAATGGAGAGAATCATTGTTCAAGGCTCAATCCAAAATTGCTTTCACAAAATCCAAATGTCAGATAAAGGCAATGGCTTGCTGAGAAGCTTCCTGCTTCCTCTAGAAACAGGCAAGCAAATAAAATAATAAGCACACAGCTTCCTCTGTGTGTGAGTGTGGTTTAAGTGCAGCATATTGTAGGGAAACCTCAGGCAGCAACAAATTCTTGCTGCAGCTTCAGGGGATGTGGCCCTATTGGCAGTAATTGATGTCCATTTGTCCCCAACCGTGTGGGGATGTGAGGCCATGCTCCAGTCTCCTGCAGAGAATTGTGGTGGCCTGGTGGTGAAGTTATTGCCTGGGTTTATCCCCAGTTTCCAGCTGAAATTCTGTGCTGTTAGCTCAAGGTCTGTGTGCAGCTCATGCCGTGCTCTTCAGCTCGTGTTGCTGGGATTGCAGAACTTCTCCTGGATATCAGGGGGTTTCCTTGGTGCTGGAATCATCACCTGGGTGTAATCTGTTCTGGGGGTTCATGTGGGACCAGTTGTCTTCATATGGGGACTGCAGGAAATATTAATCTTCTACAGTTGGGGACAGATCTGGATAACCCTGACCACCCACACCCTTCTGGCCACTTCAGTTCATCACATCTTTCACTTTGGTTTAGGGAAGAGGGGAACAAGATTCCCTGGAATTAACAGAATTTCCATGGAACAAGTGGATTCTGATAAACATGCTTGAGGCATTAAATGTTCTTTGTCACTGTATTTGCTTCAAAACCAAGAAAACAAATCCATAATTCCTGAAGGAATTCTGAGCAAGTTTTCATGGATTTTCCCAGCCTTGGCAGATATTGAGATATTTTAGGGTCGAATTCAGGTACTTTGCTGTTAACACTTTGCAGCATTCCTTTACTGGAAATCTGCTCAGCTCTGGCACTTGTAGATTTCTGGGTGCCAGGGAGTTTCAGGATGGAAGGTGCATCTCATGGTGGGCACGTTGGTAAGGTCATGGCTCAACCTTTCAGGGATGCTGAGATACCACCTCTCTGTGGGGTTAAAAATGGGACCAGACAGTAAAGATGCCTCTGCAAAGGCTTGGTAACAAAACCTGTTTGAAGGACCACATTTATCATTAACTGTTCATGAGTCTTCTCTTTCCCTGCTTGTTAATTCAGAAATACCAAACTGAAAGTCCCTTTATAGCTCTGGGGCAAGTGGCCAGCTTAAATCCACCTAATTACTTTTAATGAATAAGACTTTCTCACTTTTCTGGACAGGTGCTTAGTACCAAAGCCTGTAGCCTTACTTTGAGGCCAGGAATGTGCTCCAATCAGCAAAATGTTTGGGCCAAAGAACTCACAATTCCCTCTTGTGACATTTCAGTAGATGAAGAACACGTGAAGAAAAAGGAGGTGATGTGTGATGGGTGGTGAGCAGTGCTTGCAGTACCTAGCACAGGTTATCACATCTAGGTTATCCAGTGTGTTGGTGGGCACTTGAACCAATAAATGAGTTGGAGAAAGGGGGTGAGAGTTGTCAGAGGAGGAGCCTCTTCAGTCAGCTGTTGTGGTAATTTGTTCAGTAAACTTGGATGTGATCAGTGCCCTGATTGTCAGTTGGCCCAGCCAGGCTGTGCATGGGTACAATGTTGTGTGCAGAACCAGCAAAGAGCTGTGCAGCCCCTACAGTCCTCTCTTGTTTCCTTGTCCATCAACAGCCCACCAGAGCTTTTGAGATACATTGGAAGATGCCTAATAATTTGTTTGAATCACTCTAAAGAGAGGAGGTATTCTGCTTATCATGAAGAACTGCTTGTGTGTGCCCAGAGTAAGACTGACCTGGAATATTTGGACTCGTGACCCAGATTCAGCCTTTCACAGAAAATGTTAGCTCTGCTTCTTCATTGTCTTCAGCCTTCCTGGGTTTGACCATGCTGCAAACTGGAATGCAAAAACTGCAGCAATAAAAATAAACCCTCTTGTGATACTTCCAAAAAGAACAGGAACTTCCAGAAACCTCCTGAGAAGGGCTTAGCTCGTGAGGTTTTTGGCCTAAATTGGGGAGTTTGGAGAAAGTTCAGAGGAAATACCCAAGCTTTTGAGCACTTCATCACACTGAGCCCTTGTAGGCTTTCCCATTACCTCTGTCTGGTTTTACAGTGCTCCTCATCAGAGGTTCAGCTTGTCTCCTCCACAAAGGAGCTCTGGTCAGCCCTTTTCCATCCCGTGCTGTCTTCTCTCTGAGTTCTGCTTCCTTTTAGTTGTCTCTGAAGAATACTTACTTGCCAACATGATTTTCTCTTGGAATGATATTACAGCTTGTAAACCAAGCCTGTGTCAGCAGTGTCACAGGGATAAGAGACTCTTTTCCTCTCATGTGACACCATTTTAGTAGAAGATTAAGCTTTTAACCCAGAAATAAAATCAGCTTTCCTTGTTCTCCCTCTCTTGTTATCACTCCTGCTCTCTTCCTTTTTTTTTTTTTTTTTT
>VZUA01062841.1:0-12953 GCA_013401035.1 Horornis vulcanius | reverse complement strand
CCCAGCCTCCTCCCCGCTTCCCTCCGTCCCTCCCCGTCCCTGCCCGGCGCGCGTCCCAGCCCCGCTGTCCGCTCCGCTCCGCTCCTCGCCGGCCCCGGCTCCGCTTCGCACCCGGCTGCCGCCCGGAGGGGACGCGCGGCAGCGCCGGCGCCCCTCGCCCGCGGCCACCGGCCCCAGCTCCCCGCTCGGGCGGGGGGACTCGGCGCACATGGAGGTGCCGGGCGGCTGTCACCGCCGCTGCCTCGCCTTGGTGCTGCTCCTGGCTTCGTGCATCGGGTGTGCGGCCACGCCGCGCAGGAACATCCCCCGCCGGCAAGGTAGGACGAGGGGTTCTACACGCTCGCACCGGCGAAGTTCCGGGTGCCCGTAGCCCTGGGGCCGCCCCGGGTCGGGCACGGGCGGCAGCGGGGCCGGGTGGGCAGCGGGGCAGCGCCTGAGGTCGGGCCGCCGCGCCCCCCATCCGTGAGCGCGTCTGGGAGCTCTGGGGGCCCGCCGCTCCTCGCTCTTCCCTGCGAGCCCCTGCNGGGCGGTGGCGCCCCGCGGGGGAGGTGCCGAGCCGTGCCCCGCGCCGGGCGGCCGTAATCCCATCAAAGGGCTGGACCCAGCCTCCTCCCCGCTTCCCTCCGTCCCTCCCCGTCCCTGCCCGGCGCGCGTCCCAGCCCCGCTGTCCGCTCCGCTCCGCTCCTCGCCGGCCCCGGCTCCGCTTCGCACCCGGCTGCCGCCCGGAGGGGACGCGCGGCAGCGCCGGCGCCCCTCGCCCGCGGCCACCGGCCCCAGCTCCCCGCTCGGGCGGGGGGACTCGGCGCACATGGAGGTGCCGGGCGGCTGTCACCGCCGCTGCCTCGCCTTGGTGCTNGGTTCTACACGCTCGCACCGGCGAAGTTCCGGGTGCCCGTAGCCCTGGGGCCGCCCCGGGTCGGGCACGGGCGGCAGCGGGGCCGGGTGGGCAGCGGGGCAGCGCCTGAGGTCGGGCCGCCGCGCCCCCCATCCGTGAGCGCGTCTGGGAGCTCTGGGGGCCCGCCGCTCCTCGCTCTTCCCTGCGAGCCCCTGCCGCCCTCTCACGGGAAGGAGAGGATGCCCACGCAATGGCAGGGACCGTGAACTTGTGGGGTCGGTGTATGACCCCTTTTCTCCGACATCTTACCCCCAGTGCCGGTGGGCACACTCGATTTACAGACCAGGACCAGGCTGCAGCTACTGCAGAAGAAATCGGCAAAATTTTTTAACCAGTTTTTCCTGGATCCCGTTACCTGCGGTGCGTAGTGAGCAGAGTTAGAAACCAGACGAACCTCTAAGCCAGTCAGAGGTGACCCGTCGGGAGGGCTGTTCCGTGGCTGTGACATTTATATGCGTGGCAGCAAATGACCTAAGACATTAAGTAGTAAATGCGAAAGAAAAATCACTAGAGAAGCAATTGTTTTGTTCCAAAAATGTAGTGTACGAAGCATGGTGTGGTGTGCCTCCTGGTCCTGCTCCCGGCTGAGCGCTGCCCGCGTCCTGTGGGAGAGTTCCCACGGCTGTCGGCGGGAGGTTTGCGCGCTGATCAAGGAAGTCCTGCATAGTCCTTAGAGGCTGAAAGTTAAACCCCTGGGTTTGTTAAAACCCTTTTACAGTCTGTAGCATATGAAACAGTAAGGTAAAATGTAAACAATGGGGTGAGACACAGTGCATGGTGAAGTTTGACATTCTGTGTACTTTACAAATTGCAGTGCTGAGAGACGATAAGTGTGCCCGGGACTGTCTCAAAGGCTGGGACTGTCGTGGAGTCTTTGTGACCAACAGTGACTCTTATCACTGAGTTCACTGAGTTCAGTTCAATTGAAAATACAAAAAGTTTACTAAGTTCTGTCTCATCTCACAAACTGTTTGTAGCTTCAGGTCCTCCTTGTATCTGTCCCAGAGTATTGATTTATCCCAGTATCTAGTATCCCAGATTTTTACTCCTGGTTTTTAGAATCACTATTGTGCCTTTTCTTGCTCATATGAGAAGGAAACCAATGCCTGTACAGTTGGAAACTTAATACTTAAATACAGCCTGAGCTTAAAACCCTTACTGGACAGATGGCTAATTTTACTGGTATGACCTTGTCTCTTAGGGATCTAGTCCCATGATCCTTGGTTGTCATAACAGCCACCATTAAGTACTTGAGGAAATTAGGCAGACAGTCATTGTGAATGAGGTGATTAGTAGCTTGCATTAAAAGTACTGGATATGTGAAGTTGGGGAGGCAAATATGTAAATATTTTTAAATTTTCCTTGACTGTAATGTACTGTTGTACTTGTTTCCCATAGTCACAGCAGAATGGCTGACCTGAGGGAAATGTATTTCTGTGCATTGAATTAAAACAGTTTAAAGCTTGGAAACTAATTGTAGTGTTGTGAAGGAAATTCATTAATATGTTAGTATTGTGTATACCTTACTTTTGTTAGCACACATTTTATATTAGTTTTTTATAACATACTTCAGATTCACTGACTGATTCAATCACTCCTTTCTTGTTTCTTTTGCTGTGTAAGAAGTAATGAGTTTTATTGGGCAAATTTTTTTCAAGATCTATGCAAGCATTTGAAAATCCACTTGTAGCAATATCTGAAGAGGGAAAACCCCCACACAGTTTGTGTGCAGCAGTGTGTATATATATATATATATACATGATTTAAATCCCATGTGCATTTTGCGGGGACTGTTGGAATTGAGGGCTCCCAAGAATCCCATGACTGGGTCCTTACCATGAAGTGTTGCCCTCAAAACACTCAGAACAGGTGTAGTTTCAGGTAGCTGGAACATCTCTACCTTGTTCTAAAACATATCATATGCTGGGTGGTTAGGGAGTAGAAAAGAACTACGATTTACTCACTCATCCAAAATTACACATTCAGTGAGTAAAGAAGAGATAAGATAGTAAAAAGTTCTTTAGAACTTTTTTTTCTTTCATTTTGTCCTTTTAATAGTGATAGAAGTGAGACTTGTACAGGAATTTTAACTGAGGTGAAAGCAAGAGGTTATATCAAGAGAGAAGTCATAAAACCATTTGATCTTCAATAACAGAAGCTGACTTGGAGGTCCTGTGGATCAAAAGAAAAAAGATAGTGATATGGATCTCCATTTTTCTCAAGTTTCAGTTCAGAGCTTAGCTTACAAAGATCAGTTTTGTAAACCCAAGAAAGCAGCAAAGTGAGAAATCTGTTTGTGAAGTTAAAAATATACAGCAAAATGGCCACAAATGTAACTTCTTAAATTAATCTTCAGAAAAAAGACTGTCATAGTCAAATACAAGACATTCTGATGACTGCTAAAATCATTTGAATATTTATTTACAGTTATATAATACATTTTCTGGAGACGAGGAAACAGGATGACAGACTCTTTGGGAAGGGCTTAAATCTTTAGACACTGTGTGGTGAATAGTATAGCTGGGAACAGATTAGCCTGGGATTCTCTATATCTTGTACTCCCAGAAGCTGGCACTCATACTGCTGCTTTCACATTGTTTTCTGTATTTTGCCTTCTGCAAAAGGTTTTTGACATTTCTGTTTCAAGTTTCAACTGGTTGAAGAATAGAGAGTCTGAAACTAGCTCCCAATGTGTTACTCTGCTACTAATATAAACATAGTATTTAATTTTAATGGTTGTCTGATTTTAGAGAATTTTAGGGGAAAGAGCTGACCAGTCCTGTGGATGTTCATAGTGTAAAGTTATTGTACTGTATTGCTTTGATTCTTCTTTAGTAACATAGTATAAAATTTCAACACCCTGTAGAATAATAAAACGGGTAAGTTGGTCTGCATGGAGAACAAAAATAATCCTATCTGATGCTTAGGAATGCTTCTCCTTTTATAAATACGTTATGCTTGCCAGCTAATATAAATAAAGAATTTGGCTTGTATCTCTTTCCCAGATGTCCATAGCAGTAGACATCACTGGCTTTCTGTGTAAATGCTGGAGGGAACAGGCCAGTTAAAGTCTGAAGACTACAAGAGAGTAGCACTCAATATCAGGGCCAGAGTTTCAAAAGAGTACAGATCCTTGGTCAGCATCACAGTAAATGGCCTTTTTTTTCCAAAGGATTTGGCACGAGGATACTTAAATTCTTTAGAAAATCTGACTATAATAAGAGCTGCTACATAAGGAATACCTTTGAAAGTCTAGCCATATTTATGTATCAAAACAGATCAAACTGCCTTGAAATCAGGTCTACAGATATGAAAAATTCAACAGTCTTTGGGAAAGAAGGTGCTTATTTGAGTTCTTAAATGTTACAGGTGTTTGGAACAACAATAGGATGAATTCTTATTCACTGTCATAATAAATCCCAAACGTAAAGTGTGGAAGGGTAAGGTTGATTTGCTGCTGGATGTGAAGTGTCTGAGAAGAGGAATGACTGTGAAGCTGAATGATTCCTAATGTGAGGGATGTAGAGCTGTCAGAGACAGTGCATATCTGTGAGCTAGAACTAATAAAGAAGATGTGAATAATTTATTTGAGGGAAGATTAGTATCATCCTCTTACAGTTTCAAACACCTCTGATGTCTTCAACACCAATAAAATCAAGCACTAATTATATATGTATTTTTTTATGTTTGTCACCTTCAGGTGTAAGTTGCATTGCAACATTATGTGACATTCTCATTTTGATTGAACTTGCTCTTGTACCTCCGGGGTCCATGGTCTGGTAAATTCTGAAAACTGATCAATCACATCACCACCTCATGCAGATATGAGCATTCTGATAATACTTTAGAGGGCAGCAATAAAAGTGCAGTGAATTAGTCCACTTGAGCATGTTACTTTGTATGTCATTGTTACTCATTTTGAAGTATGTTTTCTGACTTCAGTTAGTCTCTCTTGCAGCAAAAGATCTTGTGCCCTTTCCACCATGAGATTGCTATCTTCCTTCTCTACAAGGAAGCTTTCAGTAAATGTTTTTCATGGGCACCATTTTGCTAATGTCAATGTCTGAAATGACTATTCAGACTTCCACCTGTGTTCAGAAAGGTAAAATTAGCCAAGACATTCTATAACAGATACTGGGGTTTACAGGATGCTTTAGAGAGGAGGGATTGTTTTGGGGTTAGGGTACTGAGTGATCCTTGGGAAATCTGTCTGCCTTGAGGCTGTCACAGGTGGTCTTTGATGGCTTGCCAGTCCTTCACAGGCCCGATTTTCATTTTTAAAAATGGGATTGGAGTGGTTTTATACTTTTACCCTTTACAGCCATGCCACTTTAGACAGTGATTAGACTCCTATAGGGTGCTCACCACAGCTATACCCAATTTAGTGCTTTCAGGCTTTAACTGAGTATATAGGTGATTTTCATGGTGTCTTCTGGAGTGCCTTACAGAAAAAAAACCCTCCTTTTCTCTCAGTGATGCTGGAGTGGGCAGCACGCAGCCCTGTGTACTGTTTGCAGCTCATTAGAACTGACCACATCCAACAATCATACTCACTTTAATGGCAGTGATTCTGAGTGTCACCCAAAAGACATCCTGAGGAACAGAATAGTATTTTATTTTCTTAAACCAGAAGATTTCAGTGCATGAGTTCTCTTCAGTGCTCCTCATACTCATTGATTAGCTGAAAGTACACTTGGAAGTTTTAAATCCCCACCTCATGCTTACACTGGGACTCAAATTTTTCTATTTATGCTGTTTTAATGTGTGTTTATGCTCTTTTTAAAATTGAAAATAAAATTAATCAAAAAAAAGGTGACTATCATTGCTTCGTGTCCTCAAAACAGGACTGATAGGACCTTTTCACAACTTTTCCATCACAAGGAAATGAAACTCCAAAACGCTTATAGAAAGTTTTTTCATATTAAAAAGTCATTAAAGGATATTAAAGATACCTGTAATCTAAGCAAACAGCCATGAATAGGTCTTTGCAGAGTTTATTATTGCATTACTGAGTGTACAGTTAGGTGCCATATTTATCAGTGAATGTGCGATGGCGGTCTATGATCACATAACAAAAGATTTCCTAAATCACTGGGACACAGGAGATTATGTTTGATGTGTGATCTTGAATAAAATTTCTTAATTGTTTTCTGTGCAAATCTATCTATAAAAAAATTCCACAAACCAAACAAATCCCCAAACATGTTCTTCATTACTAATTCCAACTGAAATGAGATACTGTTGGGTAAGGCTAGGCAAGATTTGATTTCCTTTTATTTTTTACTTTTAGTGAAGATGCTTACACGCGACAACCAGATTAGTTATCTTATATAACGTGACCATCCAAACCACAGCAAAAGATCAACATTACTTTTTTGGACTTTTCAGAGCCATTGAGCTGAGAACAAGCACACCAGAATTCATCTTAGAAAGTAACTGCTTCAGGAGGGCATAAGCCACTGAAAATTGAAGGCTTAGGGGAAAGGCTTCAGCACAACCAGGTACCTAACTCAAACCTAGATAATCATATGCTGTGTGATGATCCATAAAACTCTGCAGGTGAGGGGTGTATAGTGAGAAATACACCAAGTTCATGCCAGTTCTTCCATTGAACATAGGGTAGCTACACGCAGGAGTAATGACTACTGCTGAGTAGAGTCCCTTAGGATACTGGCCTCTGATGAAAAAGTAATCCACACAACATTGATAAAAGGAGCCATTTGTTCAAAAGAGAGGACAGCTGTGTGGTCATCAGCAAAAGAGAAAACCCTTTCTTCTCTGGGGTTGGATCCCTGTAAGTGGATAGCCAAAATGCATTGGCTTTCTTTTCTTAAAAAGATGTCTCACTCAAGCATCGCCAAAGTTATCCTGGGGAATTTTTTAGAGCTAGGAAATATAAACCGTATGTAGGTGCTAACATCTGAACATTGGCTTTCTGAGTGTATGCCCAAGCAGTGATAGGGTGTCTTTCCCCTTATATATGTTAACCTTACAGCCAATAAACACTTTTTATATAACAGTGCAGATAGCAGTCATTTCAAGAACAGTTCTTCTGAGGAGCAGAGACTGGGTGGTTCTGAGTTTCCCCATGTCTTCAGAGGATAGTCAGTCTAGTGTTATTTGCACAGAAAGATCTCTGAAGCTGGAAGAATCCCAATACAGAGTATTCTTCACACTGCTCTCAGTTTTAAAGGCAGTTTAAAATTACTGGCATCTATGAAAATAATGGTATATATCAATACCTGTGTACACTTGGAACTTGTGAAATCGTCCTTCTAAAATGATGGGAAATGGACATCCTGTGAAACTTGATCATGCTTCTTTCAAATATAGAAATCATTCTGATCCTTCTGCTGTGCCAGAGGTATTGCTGCACACAGGATGTTTTAAATCAAGACTGGCTTTGTGTTTCTGGGCTAAAAAATCTTCTGATAAAAAATCATAAGGACAAAACTTATACAGTATTTCACTCAAGTTTAATTGCCTTTATGCATGAAAAATTTCAACTGCAATATCATTCTAGGAAAAAAGAAGCCGAACTATGAACAAAACCTGTCAAACTGTAGATGATGAAAAGTACTTGTCTAGGACCAAAATTTTTGTGGTTTAATTAGAGATTACAGAAGCCAGAATCTCTTCCTTGGAATTGAAATGTGAAGTCTCTTTCATATTCTGCTTTCTAGACAATTACAGAAGAAGGTAACATGTTTCCAAAAATAAGCAGGCATTTTATGAAGATGACTGTTTACAGGGATTTTGGCATTGCAGCTGATACACCAGCCATGCATGGAGATTGGTGTCCTGTTGGCATTTTTAGTTTCTGTTCCCGTTTCATTGCATTCTCATTCCCATGTGAACCCGTGCTGTGCAGGTTGCTAATGTTCCCATTTTTATTGATCAGTCACAATGGCAGAGTTGAACTTTGCAGCCAAGAACTGTTTCCCTGTCCACATGAGTGCCAAAGGACTCCCTCAGTAGGGTGAGATGAGGGCCTTCCAGCCATTTACCGCTGCAGAGCCAGGGGGTCATAGGATGGAAGGAGAAGCCTGCAGAATATAAGCAATTCTTTCAGGGACTTCTGGACAAAGAACAAGACAGGACCTGAAATGAGTTTAAAGGGGGGAAAAAAGCAAGCTGCTTTGACCAGCTGATGCCAAGTAAAGGGCGTGTTTTGCATGAGGTAGCCCTGGTAGAGGTTTGGGACAAAGGGTTGGACTCTACAGGTTGCAGAAGACAATGTGCTAGTGGAGCAGGGAATGCTTTGACAGGATTAGGGAGCATTAGATATTAGCTCTGTGGACATCATAGCTGTCTCATGTGCTATTTTCTCCCTTATGTATTTGTTCTTTATGCTGTGATATATTTCCATGTCTCATTGTCTCTTGCACCAAAGAGGGTTTTGTTCTTCCCTGTCGGTCTCTTAGCTCTCGCATCCTACTGCTTGTAATGGTTCTTTGAATGCACAGGCCATGTCCCATACTACATCAGTGCAGGGATTCAGGTTTAAAAACCACGGTTATTTCAGTCAGTAGAGACAAAGAATTTCCACTGGTTTTACTGATAGTGCTGGTGAATGGAGAGACTGCAGAAGGTATTGAAATTATCCCATTTCTTATGGAGGAACTGAGTTGGGGAAGAATTTCCTGCTCCTTGAGAAGATGCCAGATTTTCTTTGGAAGTAAAATACTTGTGGGAATCATAACTGTGGGAATCATGTATGTAAGTGGTGGGGGAATAATGAAGATGGAGCTAGGCTTTTCTCAGTGGTGCCCTGGGACATGGCTGGAGGCAATGGACACAGAGGGAAAGCAGGACATGAACAAATATTTAACATGAACAAATAGGTTTTTTTACTCTGAGGGTGACTGAGAATTTAGGCTGAGAGGTTGTGGAGTCTCTGTCCTTGGAGATATTCAAACATCTTTATGCAAAGTCTTGGGCAACCTGGTGCAGCTGAGCCTGCTCTGAGCAGTGGTTTGATCTCCAAATGTGCCTTCCAGTCTCACTCTTTCTGTGATTTTGCAGTGTCACAAGGATCTCCTGAAAATATCTGTTTCAGTGCCACAGTTCCAGCTCTCAGGTTTAGCTTACTTTGAGCTCTCCCCTACCCTGTCATGGACTGAAAACACCAGTTAGACCAACTACTCTGCATTCTACAGAAAAATGAGTGTTTTCTGGCCTTTTGATCAGTATGAAGTATTTGGTGGGAGTTTGCTACCCTTTGTGCTGTGTAGCTCTGTGAGGCCTGTGCCAAGACTTCAGGGATAACCAACCCACATGCTAATTTTTGTGATACTTTCTGGGGTGGGACCAGATAATTTGTGTCCATGAATAATGAGCTTCAAAACAATCACTCAGGACTTGGAAGGATTGTGGGAACCCAAATGCTGCATGTTGTGTCCTCCCCCTGCACATTTATTTCCTATTACTCAGCTTTGGCCTCTTTACACTTTAATCTTTTTGTATATGTGTACGTAATGCATGTGTGACTGTCTGGTTGTATTTTTTTTCTATCTGACCACTTTTCAGGAAGCTCCTCTTTAATTATTTTTTTGTACCTTGGGTTTCAGCAAGCAAGAAATGTGTAGTAGATAAAGTGAACAGATTAAGGCACATCAAGGAGAACGCCTTTCAACTATCATGAACAATTTTGTGTGTTCCATTGAGATAATAAGATTTGGATAGCAAACACCACAAAAACAAGTGATATTAATTGATGGAAAAATAAATTTTCAAGTAATTTATTTGACATTTTTACAATTTCACTGGCCTTTTTGGTTTTCAAAGTGCCATGGCTTGTGAAGCTCCTCCAGTATTTGTGCTTCCTAGCTTAACCCATGAGACAAAAGAGGTTGGAGGAGATGCCAGGATATGTTACTGGCATGCTGTTTCCTAAGCAGCCCATCCCATTTATTACTGGTCTGTTACACAGACAGGGTGACATACTGTTGCTTGCTTTCAGCTACCTTCTGGCACTTAAGTTAAATATCTTAGACATGTTTTTTCAAAGTTTTTTGAAAACTGCTGGAGCAGCTGATGAGGAGGCAGGCCATGGCAGGGCAGGCAATGTGCTGGCACCAGGGAGGGCTAGCTGCAGCCTGCCAGTCACTAGGCACATCCACAGGGACAAGGCAAGTTGGAGCCCAGACAGGAAATCCCAAGCCAGGAAAAATGTTGAGCTTTGCATTCAAGCAGCTTGTGGGCTGGAGAAGGGAGAAGTGGGTCTCAGTGCTGTCCCTCCTCCTAGAAAAGGAACCTGGCTACCAATTTCCTCTGCCAGGCCAAGGTGCTGCATAGATATCAGGAACTAGGACAGCTTTAGAGGCATGAACATAAGATTTTGATTCAGACTTCCAGAAATGCACTGGAAGTTATTCAAGTGGAATGTCTTGGTGAGGGTTTTTATAGGCACCTACCTATCATTTCCTGTGGGAGTGAAAAACATTTCCATTAGGTGAAATATTTCACCAAGTTATCCAGGTGAAGGTACAACATATGCACATATGCACTTGGTGCGAATCAAACTAGCCTCTGAGCAGTAATTATTAAAAGCATAAGCCTGTAAGAGTTGACTAGAGATTGCTTGATGTGCTCATTTTGACTACAGCAAGACAGATACAAACTAAACCTTTAGTCAGAGATATGATGTCCCCTGCTTTTTGTAACATTCAGCACCAGGAATTTTCCAAAAGTGAGTCCAGAGCAAAACCATCCATAGCTAGAAATTTTTTTATATGCCTCTCCAAAACATTCTTTTTTTTTAAAGTAGTTATTGCTTTTCTTTTTCACTCCTGGAAGTCACTGTTGCACTGTACAGAGCTCTCCTCCCGCCTCTTTGCTGTAGCTGGAGCCTTCCTGGGAGCAGAGCCTTGCTCCAGGAAGGAGTGTAAGGAGAGAACTTCCCCTTGCTGCCTTTCTGCTCAGTGATCTGAAGGGCCAAAGTACAGCAGGAAAAGCCACAACAAAGTCACCAGTGACATTGTGCCCGTTCGTTCTTAATGGGATTCGCGGTGCTCCACTGTAGCTTAAGTTCTGAGCTTTGTCTCCTTCATTCCCCTTCCCTGGGCTATAAAAATCCCAGTGGCTGTCACCTCAGATGTCCCTGTGGGAGATAACAGATGCTATATAAGCATCAGCAAAACATCACATGAGCCCAAGCTTGTTCTTTATTAAAATGTTGAGAGATTTTTTTCATTGTAGTTTCTTTTGCAGTATTTTTGAAGGACTAATGAAGGTCAGGTTAGTCTCTCCAAAGATTTGTGTACTGTAGTTTGAACCAAAAACCCATGGTGGCTTTCTGGGCTCATGCTACCTGCCATTTCTCCTGCAGGATCTAATGCAGTGATAGGTGATTCATTCAGAGAAACAACTACCAAGATTTTTGGTGTATTGATGTTGCTGCTCTGGGTGCAGAACCAGGACAGGCTGGCTGAGATTTTCCAGTTTCAAGTCCTTGTCCTTTGTAGTTGTTGTGGCTGCAAAATTCTTGCTCTCTTACGTACTGCTGCTGGGCAGTGGGAGCTGGAAAAGACTTCAAAGAAATTTAAAGATGGCATATTTTTTTCATTTAGAATTTCCTGACCTTTTCAGTTTGTCATGTTGTCTTCCTTCCACTGTGGTGTTTGCATAACTTTCGGTCTGTAAAATAAGGGAAGCAAAAGACTGTTTATTGTTTAATAAATAAGAATTTCACCAATATTTCAGTGAGAGAGTGAATGGACTTGTCTACACTTTGTTTCACTTCTTGGAGTGGACAAGCTATTTTCCCTCAAAAACAGCTATTACAATGATAAATGCTATTTTAATAAAATTCATGGTGAGATTTTTTGTGAATTGGTGAGCACAAATAATATTTCAAACAGGAGAATTTCAGAGGTATTTCTGGAAAGATTTTTTTCTAAAATCTTCAATTTAGAATTAGTTTGAATTGTTTTTCTTGAGCTTTTTTTCTCCCCATTTTCTTACATTGTGACATGTTAGTAGTGACAGTCTTCATTTCATCAACAAGTTTCACTTGTTTCATGGGACACAAATGGGAGACACATCAACCTGGAAAATAAGAAGCCCTTCAGTCAGTACCTCCTAGCTGTTACCCACAGAGATTTAGAAGTAAAATAGGGAAATGCTTATCTCCTTTCATTGGTTTATGCTCTCTTGTTAAGAGTAGTACAGAAAATGTAGTAAAAAGATTTTATTTTCCAAACTACAAACTCATAAAGATGAAATTAACCATCTGTTTTCCCTTAAGTGTATTACTGCATGTGGATTGTATCGCTGAATTATTTGCATATTGTTTCAGGATCAAGTACCTGTGACTACCTGCATGCCTTGATACAGCGACAACATCTAAAAATAAAAAATGAAATCCAAAATATAATTAAAATTGTAAAAGAAAATATTCTAACGCAAATCCTTTCAGATATTCCATTCATCAGTATTTAAGATTAAAACTGTTTTCAATCGCTATTGTTTTAATATAATTTAAAATTTGAATCAGTTTTGAAATTTGCTCTAAAATAGTAATTTTAGTAGTATATACTAGTAGGGATGAGATTTATCCAATTCATCCAAAGTGCTTCAAATGTGAAGCCTATGAACATTAGAAATGTATTTGGTTTGAAGTTCAGGTTTTTTTCTCAAAGCTGTTCATCACTGTAGTAAGATTTTGGTGACAGTCCATGATTAGAAGGAAGGAAGGAAGAGCTGTGCCTGCATAAGCAGTTTTTTTGCAGTAGCTGAAGGAAAGGATCCAGCTGAAGAGCCCTGCACAAGGTCAGCATGGTTGGCTGGAGAGCAGAGAGTGGATTCATTGGAAGTGTTTCTACTGGGTGCTCAAGGTAACAGCACAAAATAACAGACATGTGGGCAGACATGGAAGTGGCATTTCACTGGTGGATTCAGTGATGGCAAGGAGCATCCAGAGACACTGGCACATAGAATCATAGAATGGTAGAATGTTAAGGGGTTGAAGGGACTTTATCTAATCTAATCCCCATCTCCCCTTGCCATAGGGACACCTCCCCCTAGACTGGGTTGCTCAAGGCCTTATCTAACCTGG
>VZUA01062775.1:1497-15681 GCA_013401035.1 Horornis vulcanius | reverse complement strand
ATACTGGGCAGGAAAAATATCTTGTGCAGAAGAGAATGATTCCATGATTTCCCCAAGTTTTTTCTACCACTGAGGTATCTGACCCTAATTTCAGCAGTGCCTGTTCAGAACAGCCCTCTGTCCTTACATAGTCTTCCTAATAGAAAAGTAGGGTAGGGACAAGTGTGTATTCAATGACCATAATGGGGCAGGTGTCTGGATCTGATGCTGGTTTCAAAGTTTGCATTGTTAGGATCAAATCAATGCTGTCAGGGGAGTCTGGAGAGCAGGAGTCTTATGTCAAGGTCAGCACTTAGGTTTGATCAAATGGCTGCACTGACTGTGGTGATTGAAATGGTGTCTTCAACACCTGCTCAGGTGTAGACACAGGAATGTAGATAAGAGGAGTGTTTTATCTTCCCTTCCCACAGTGGACAGGGCAGGCCTGAGCTGCTCAGAACCTTCCTTCCAGTATCCTTTCCTCCTTCAGTCCTGAAGATTTCTGTATCACTTCAGATCTTGGTGTAGGATCAGATCTTGGAGTGTAGGATGTGTGGGTTGGTTTGCTTGTTTGGTTTGGTTCTTAAGTATTCAGCATTGTCTTGTAACTGAGCCAGAATTCTCAGGACAGATGGGTTGACAGTTTTCATGCAATTGCACTTAGGTGTTGCCTAGATCTACTTGTTGCCTGCCCCAATTTCAGGGCAAAAACTTTCGAGGACCAGTACTTGAGATGTTTCATTCAGAGGAGGAAAGTAGGAGAAAATGGCTGAAGGTCATGCATGGTGATCAGCTGAACTTCACTGCACACTCCCCTGTTTTGCAGATTATAATGAAAATGAGTAGCTTGGAACCAAGCTATTACAAACTTGTGATTGCATTCATGTTTTGACAGTTCTGTGTCACAAGTGATACAGTTTGAAGTTTATAAATAGTGGGCCGTGCTTTCATGTCTGTTGGCAGCAAAGTGGTATTTAAGAGATGGTTGAAACTTATTTTCCTTGTTTTGGGCTGCATGACAGGTTGGGAATCTTGTCACCAAAAGAAACAGAAAACTCATACACTCCATTCCTCAAGGCCAATTGGGCTACAAGAGTATACAGGCTGCTGGCTCACAGACTTCAGATAAAAGTGAAAGGATTTAGAGGCTGAGTTCAGCAGTTGAGTTATTCAGCTGTGCAGACTTTATTTTCATTCTTGGGATGGTTATTTTACACTGTAACTGCAAATGAATTATGCAGTTTAAATAAGTTAACATAACACAAGATTGTAGGATGGCTGGGATTTGTCTAGCCAAAGCAAAACAGATTTCTGTGGCATGGAGATTTTGCATTCCCAGTTATTCATCCCTGCTTCAGTGAAATAAAAATGGGGAAACACTGGTGTTTGAGAGCTGCCATTTTTAGCTTTTTTCTGGTAGGACAGTTTTGAATTTGAGTATGAAGAAAGTGGAATGGATGGGGTGGCCAGGTACCCTTCACACAGCTGCTACCCAGGGAGGGGGACATGGACTTCTGCAAACTGCAGTGAATTGATTTGGATATCTAGGACAGGGATCGAACTATGGGTTAGACAAATTTGGAGTACTGTAGTATTACTTTCTCGCATACTGTTGTGACTTGTATTGATGATGACACAGTGGCATCTGTTTCTGGATATGTTCTGCAATGAGTTGAGGGGCAAGAAGTGGCTGTTGTCCAGGCTGTGGCTGCAGAGAGCTGGCAGCTGTGTGTGCTGGGCTGAGTGTGGGTTTTGGACAGAGAAGAAGTGCTGTGCATTGTTGGACTGCTCCTAAGAAAGGACTTACTGATTTTGTGTAGGAGGGTAGGGAGGTGACAATATCTTTTCTTGACATCTTTGCTATTGCTGAAATGGAAGAGTGATGAAGGTCCAGCATCAGATAAAGTATATCAGAGAGTTCATGCATTCACACTTGACTGTGTGTTCTTAAGAAAAGAATGGCTTACCACGTACTCAGCTAGCCTATTTTCTTGCTAAAACTGTATTTAGCTAAAATTGTAATCTGTCTTAAGCAATACTCCTCATGTTTTTCTTCTTGTGGAGCCTGGGCAAACTGAAATATTGTTATTCTTCTTATTCACAATTTAAGAAATTAACAAATTGGTTCCATCACACCAGAGAACAATTGTCACATAATAAACCTCTATACCTATCTGTAAAACCCAACCAACCCAAAACCCCCAAATAACTTGATATTTTCTTTCCTGAGATTTCACTCAGATTATAGTAAATTACTTGTAAATTACTTGTAAATGAGAGCTGAATTTCTGCAAACACATAGAATCAAAGTTGTGATACTTATGTACAGTGTCCTAGGGTGACAAAACCAGGCCATGTAGTCAAAAGGGAAAAAAGATACAAAGTGTTTAAAGGGAGAAGATACAAAGTAAAGTATCTAACAGTTTACCAATGCAGTTAGTTAATTTTTAAAGGCTTTTT
Source organism: Horornis vulcanius (assembly GCA_013401035.1). NCBI lineage: Eukaryota > Metazoa > Chordata > Aves > Passeriformes > Scotocercidae > Horornis > Horornis vulcanius. Next base: position 13,242 of record VZUA01062775.1, on the reverse strand, counting down.
AAAGAAACATAACTTGGTAACATGATTATAGAATGTATCTTATGCAATTTTCTTTGAGGTATCTAATCTTCCTGAAGTACAGTCCCCATGAAAACAAAAGCATACATGTTTGCTTGAGTCCTGAAACAAGACATCCAGGGAAACTGATCTGGAAGTATTGCTGCTACTGTAATTTCATACCTGCTGTTGCAAAAATAACTATCTCTGTTTACAAAAACAGCTCAACTTATTTATGGATCAGAGTCACTTAGTATTTTTCAGCTATGTTTTACATGTTTGCAGTTTGCCAATAGCCTTACTGGCGTCTCATCTGTACTTTTCGACAAAAATTCCAATATAAAGATTAAATATTTGGAATTTTCAAGCATATTGCTTGCCTTTAGTACCCTGTGGTCTGCTGGTGTTGTTTATTTGCAGTTCTTGTTGTGCTCTGGTATTGCTGACTGGCAGATGACTAATAACGAAGGCTCCTTTCTGGATTAAAGACAGAAATCCAATATATATAGTTTGTATAAATATTTGTTTTTGAGGTGTCAGAGATGTATTATATAAGCAGCCTTTCAAAATTTCTGGCAGGAATTGAGATGGAGTACAGTTTTTCCTGGTAGTAGTATTTATTAGAACTCATGTTGGTATGCTTGAAAGTTCTATTTTTGGGAGGGTGTGTGTATTTGCATACAATAGATAGACCTGAGAGCAAGAATTAGATCCTGTATTCAAAAACTCCTTTGTTTCTCTAAATTCCGTTTAATAAACAGGTCTAATAAAGCAATAAAATAGTTATTTAAAATACTTGATGTAGTTGTTAATTAATGCCTAAATTACTGTCATTTTCCCCTCCTAGAATGTCCTCATCTAACTTTCTTTAACCTTGGTCATGAGTATTACACACTAATACTTGTTTCACTCTAGTTAATTATTTGGTATTTCACTTGCTTTTCTTTGTTCAAAGTTGTCTTCAGTTTTAAATGCTTGGTTTTTCTGTTTCTGTTTTTAATACTAATATTCTGTTTTCCTTGTAACCCTTTTTTCCTACTTTACTGTTGGAAATCCCAGTAAGTGTAATGTCCATTTAAACTCTTCACCTTCAGGGTTCTGACATAGAGACAGTGACCTCAGAAAATGGAAGCACAAATGATAACCACGAGTTTGTTTCAGAAGAATATGTTTCTTTGCAAGAAGAGGAGCAGGCAATTGATTTGCAAGGTGAGATATTAAAAGAGGAGCAGTTTCATGAAATAGGTCAATATTTGTTGTGGCATAGGCACAAAATTAGTATTTTCAATAGATTTTTATATACTTTGTGGACCTCTGTCAGGGTATTTGCTTCACCGGTGTTATGGAAAATATTCAGTCATCAACTTTATAGAGGTGTTTTTCCTGAAATATGTTGAATTAGTAGAATGTCTTTCATTTTGTCCATACTTTAGATGTGTTATAGCATAATGTGCACTGGTGTTGCTGAAAGATATTTTATAGAAGTGTTAGTTGTAAAAGTATTCCCTAGTAATGTCATAGATCAAATAAGAATAATTTGGAAGGAACCATCAATGCTTGTACTCCTAAAAAATGACACTGTATTTTACTATTATGTGGGTTATTTATGGTTGCTGCTTTTAATCCCATGTTTGTTTGCTTGTTTATTTCCTGTTTTTATTCATATAGCTCAGTGCAACAATGATGAAGAGATCCCAGCAGTAGATAATACTCTATCTGGTTTTGAGGAAACTCAGACCATTCCAGAGGTAAATTACATTACAGATTATATTATTCAGAAGCTTCTGTAAGCCCCATCTGTCAATGGCAAAAAATGTTTGCAAGGTATTAAAGTAAACACACAACTTTTTTCTTTCCTGAAGTTCCAACAATTCTTGGTGTTTTTGTTTGTTTTAATTACTTTATGTTTTATGTGTCTGAATAATTCTCACATTGTCCCTTTCCCTAGGGAAACAAAGAAAAAGTTCCCGATGATGGGTCCTGCATTGGAACTATTAGCGATGATTCCGACATTGTTACACTTGAAGCTCCAAAGCCAGAAGAAACTCAGAGTCAGGAGGAGGCGCCAGCTGATGGTGAAGAAGCTCAGAGTCCAGAGGATTTTAACATGGGTTCCTCCTCTAGCAGTCAATATGCATTTTCCCATGTAGAAACTGGTAAGAGCAATACAGTCCTAAACAACTGTGTGCAAAAATGTCACCAGGAAAAAAACCCCAAACCAGTCTTTGGCTGGGGAGCCCTCTTTTTGTGGAGAGAGCGAAAAAATAATGGTCTTGTTGAGTACATATCCAGGTATTTACAGTCTCTAGAAAAACTCTAGGTGCCCTCTACAATTTTGTCTAAATGTATGTTTGTGATCTTTTTATTTGAAAGCAATCTCTCTCATTAAGTGTTCACTATTTTAAATAGAAAGTTAATTTGTAGCATATCTTGGAGAATTAAAATTACTTTTAGTTCAGAGAATAATTGTAGGTTTTCTCTTGGCAATATTTTGGGCTTTATATAGAGTTGGCATAACTGACTATCAAGTGGGAGATGATTTTTGGTGCCATGAGAACTAAGCAGTATGACTTCAAAAACTGTACCACCCTCATAGTTATGTAGTGTATATTTATATATTTAAGATACTCCCAGTGCTTGGCTGAAATAAGCAGTGCATTATAATCAGGAGGAAGGAGATGAATATTTGTTCAATGAGGAGCAACAAACAAAACTCCAACAAATCCAAACAAAAAACTTCCTGTTTGTTGCTCTTCTCTAGTTCTCTAGTCTTCCCTTTATAATTATTTTTTGCTTGCTTGTTTGTAATCTCTTCTGTTCTCTTCATTCTCTATGACACCTTTGTATTGCTGATTTTTATCTTTCAAATTAAGTTTATTATACAAGCAGGATTTAACCTAAAATACTGTTTTATCTTTGAGTAGGATACAGTATCATTAAATGTTTGTGTATCTCTATAGTATCCACTGGAAACAGAAAGTGACAGCTTGGCATCTAATTATAACCAGTGAAGATTTGTAACAAAGCTGTCACCTTTAAGTCTTTGGGGAATCTGACTTAATTTTTAAGTTAAGATTTAGTTGACTTTGTTTTTTTCTTTTAAGGATGAGTTCTAAAAGTGCCTTTTTCCCCCCCCCCCCTATGTTTTTGTACACAAAAGTCAGTTGGCTGGAGAAGCTGTGGAAGATTCCTGATTGTGTATGGGGATGGGGAAATGAGGTGAAAGAGCATGTATCTCGCAGTCTTCCTTTCCAAGGTGGTGTGATTAAATTTGATCAGCTTGTGCAAAGCTGATTGCTTATGGCTTGCATGGAGTGTTCTTTCTGTTTTTGATAACAACCTGACTTGATCTTGTAGCAGTCATATTCTAGACAGATGCTGAAAGCCAATCCTCACTGAAGAACTTGGCTAAGCTGTCAGTGTCTTATGTGCTTCTTTAAAAAGATGTTAACCTTGCATGTAGGTTTGGAGCAGACATCAGTAAGGTTTGTAGTACATTTTAATGTGTGTGCTTGATTGTTTAAATGGATAGTTCTTATTGGATTCCAAGCCTACGTGTGACTGGCAAAAGGAGTTTATTCCTTCTAACTTTAAGCTGATTTCAGCATGGCCTTTAGTGCTGTGCGTTCAATTGATCAAGTATTGCAGAAAATGTCAGGAGTACTTTTGCAATTATTTTAAATGCCAAAGTTTTAGCATGACAAAAAAGTGGCAACAGAAATCTTTGCCATCCTCTTCCTGTTGAGTGTTCGTGTTGGAAAGGGATGAGCCTCAGATTCTAAAGCCTAGATACTAAAGTGTTCTACAAGGATTTTCTGCCACTTCTTTTTGCAAACCAATTCCTGTTTAGGCTGTCTTCATCATGCAAAGAAATGTTTTAATATTGCTTCATGGGTGACTTTCAGCCAGCAGAAGTACCCATATACTGCAGTGGAGAAATGTCAACTGACTTAATCTGATTTCTGGTGTAGATCTAAACTTCAAGATCACAGTAGAAAATAGAATTTTGGACTGCTATTGTGGTCACACTTTGTTTCAATTGTAGTCCTTTCCACGCTTGTACTGTTAGAGCACAGCTTTGTACTGGACTCTTACAGCAGCTGTAAGGCAGTGTCTTTCTTGCCTGAAAGTGTAATTGCTGTTGACAACTTGCCAGTAAGTGCTTATGAATGGCTCTAAGTGTCTTACAGCGTTTTTCTTTCTGATTGTCTTTTTTTTTTTTTCTCTCCTTTCTTATTCTTTGCTGTCCAGTGTGTATTAAAGATTTTTCCCATATGGCTGGAAGCAGCTTGTTCCTTAACCACTTTTGTATTCCATATGTGTTAGCTTCCTTGGTTGTTGAAAAACCCTAAAAAACCCACAGATGAGCAAGAATAACACCTCTTACTAAGTTTGTCCTGTATATTTCTCTATAATGTGTGACTTCTGCATTCTAGAAATGTGTTCTGAATGTTTGCCTTTGTTTTCCAGGATTGGGAAGAATGCATCTGCTTAAATGACTGGTTCTAAAATAGTGTCCTTCTCTACTAAGCTATATAAATTCATTTAAGTGTCTGCATGTCTGAGTCACTATTTAAGTGATTTGTCTTTATTGCAAAGTCTGCTTGGTTGGTCTGGTTTGACAGATTTACTAAAATGGAGTTTTTTTATTAAGGGAGGAAGTTGTCTTTCATAATCTGTCATGTTGATTGTCTGTGGACTTACAAGTGTTCCAGATACTAATTGATAATCTTTTCTGGGCTTGATGCAATCACTTCTATCAAGTTGTAATTTATTTTAAGTGAAGAATCTTAAGTGGTAATGCATTTTATAAATAATAGCTAGCACTGGTTGGCATTTTTGTCTGTTCAGTGATGTGTGTATGGCTTTGCTCAAACAAATGATTTTTCAGTTGTGAACTGTTCAAGAACAGTCTCTCTATATTTATATTTTTATGTTTTGATTAATGATGTAATTTCTAGGAGGGACATTAGCATTGTGTGATTGTGAGTAGCAAAATTAGTGTCCAAGCAGGAGTACTTTGTCATTTCTGGTGGCTTCACTGATCCCATTGAATTTATTCCAGACATGTGAATTAGGTACAGAATGTAGATACATAAAAGCTACTTTTCCACACTACTACTGCTTCCTCTTGATATTTACCTTGCACTTGAAAGATATGCTTTTAGCGGAGGGACATTAAATAATAATTACTTATATATATTGGATTATCTAAATCTATTTACAGTAGCAAACATTTGTACAAATGGGAGCAAGTAATTACAGCTCTGTTGTTATTCTCCTGGTTAGAATATGTGGCCGTTGGGCCATTGGAACATAAACATACAAATGATGTAATAAGTATAATTTTGCAAAAATTCTGTAAAAGGTTTTTTTTTAAAGTTAGAATTTGTTCTTATCTCAAATCATGTCCAATTTACCAAAACTTCAGTCGCATAATAGCAGAGTGTTGAAAAAGAACAAACAGAAAAGTACATGAGTGTTTTTTTTTCCTGTGCAGTAGTGGTTGAAAATGACATTTTTGAAAGGTGGGTAAAGAGGTTAACAGATAGTATATGGCAAATATTAAAATAAACAAAATTGCATATTTAAATAAATTTGTATCTTGTTTTTGAATATTTCTAATAGCTACATTAATGGAACTTCAATGGAATTTTGTCTGCAGTTGCATGCAGATCACAGAATGAAGTTTTTTGAGAGTATATGACAAAACATATCTGTCTTCTAGGAGGCCTTCTTTTGGCAAGCCTTTATATTACTCTTTCATTATTAAGTATTTCAGTTTTAATAGCTGCAAGAGAAGAAAAACTGAATTCTTAGTCTTTCTACCTCACAAGAATTTGCAGAGACAGTACATGTAGATGCTTTAGGAGGCAGGATTGACTGGAACACTTTGTAATGAGTGGATGATAACGTTTGGGGAAGTGCCATACAACTTTTTGCTGAGGATTTCTTGATTCTCTATCATTTAGTTAAAAAAAAAATAACTTTGGAGAGCACACATGCCTTGCATAATTTCCATCACAAACCATATAATTAGAATTTTAATTTTGTTTTATTAATGTTCTCCAAGATAAACGACAAATCTATTTTGCATAGATATTATGGCTCTTGATACCGAGTTTGCTCTTGACCGCAGTATTTAATGCATTTTAACCATGGCTGTGTGTTGCTTTTCAGTTTTTCCTTCTCAGGCCAGCCCTGCTGAGTCGAGCAGCGATGAGACCAGCAGCCAGAGCAGCCCCGCGGTGCGCAAGCGGCGCCCGAGGAAGCGCGGGGTGTCGAGCTCCGAGCCCGAGGGGGCGGCACCGGCCGAGGCCGAGGCGGAGCCGCCCCGGGAGGAGCAGCACAAGCGCCAGTTCAGCAGCGGCCTCAACAGATGCATCATCCTGGCGCTGGTGATCGCCATCAGCATGGGCTTTGGACACTTCTATGGTGAGTTCGGGGAAAGCAGAACACGGGGAGTCCGCATCGTGTGTAGCAAATGCTGTTTTGTTGTGACTCCGATGTTTCTTCTTGTTCTTCTAACAACCTAAACCTAAAAATGAGAGAAAGCAACTGCTGCTGTATTGGTAATACAGGTAGGTCCTTCAGCAGTGCAACTGTATATAATGTATGCTACTTCATATAATAATGTGGTAAACAAAAATTCTCCTGAGTAGCTCTAGTTTTATATGACAATGTGCCTTTCTAGAAAGACACGTGATTCAGTTGGAGATGGGGGATATCGTTCTCATTGGATTTGGTGTTGACTAATTGTTAAGATTTAAATGTTGGCACTTCTTTTGCGATTTGTATTAATTTTCACTTGATCCCAATTTTTTTTTTATTCTTAGGTAAACCTGAAGGTAAGAGCCTTGAGTGATGTACCGTGGATGCTGTGCTTGCATTCAGATTTACTTTTTAAACCGTGCCTGTGGATGCGTACACACACATCCATATATGTATGCATACTTACATTATGAAAATAAAACAAAAAATCAAGCCTCAGGAATTGCTATAATCCCATGTATATGGGATTATAGGAAGAACTAATCCAGTCATACAAACACATTTTATGTAGCAGGTACAGCAGGTAGTAGTAACTGGTGTGAAAACTGGTTGGTGAGCACTGGCATGCTACAGGCATAGAGGAGCACAATGACCAGACCAGTCTGCGATAGTGCTTGTGGTGGGAACTTGAGATTTTAATTGTTAATCACTTCACTGTGTTTAGTTTGGTGTCAATGATAAATACTATCCTTTTAAAGAACTTGGACATCTGTGGATGAAAAATACACTTTGAATCTGGATTCAGGGTAATGCATTTTTTAAGGAATTCACTTGTTCATTCATTGAATCTGTACTTCTAAATAAAAATTGTCATCACTGATGACAGTCATGGCAGCATTTTCAGCAGAAAGAAGGCAACTCTGTGTGGCTTCAGTTTTTGCTTCTTCAGGTGGAAGTTCTTCATGGTTATGTTTTAACTTATCTTTCTACCATTAGAAAGGAAATGAAGTCCTGGTTCCATCTTCCTCTTTTTAGTGTTTTTTTTTTTTTTCTTTTTTTCAATATGAACTTGCAGAGAGAAGTCCATCTCCCTAGAGGACTACTTTATATTTTTGTGGTTCAGCTTGGAATGAATGTTTCCCACAGCACTCTTCTAATGCTAGGCTAATTGTCATGTAAGAGGATTGGAAGGGGTAACTTTTTATAGAACTACTTTTCTTTTTTATTGGGTCAATATCAGGATAGTGTCTTCCTTTTAGCTAGAGCTCCAGGAACCCCTTAAGACTTTTAGAGATGTAGAAAGCAACCAGGGTTGCTTTCAATAACTGTATCCTAATCAGCATTAAACTTAGTTAACTGGCTTTATGATGCTCTAGGAAGGAAAACTGAAAGAGGGTAAACTTTTCAGTAACAGGTAAAGCTTAAATTAGGTGGAAAATCCTTGCCAGAAAAATGTCTCTTTATGGTTATTCAGATATTTAACTTTTTTCTTTACCAGAAACTGCAAGGGAGACTATAGCTATAATGCTGGGGATTTGGACTGGTTACTTAAAAATCTGAAGGATACTGTGATTTAGAGTACCAGCTGGAATCACAAACCAATTACTGAAGAATGGCACCTCAATATGTTCATTTTCTGTGTTGCTAAATGTCATTTTTGCTTACTGTACCTAATTTAGGATTTTTGATAAGGAGAGAAAGAGAGCTTTAAGTGTTTTTCTGTAATTCAGGTTCCACCTAACATGAACCCTTTACACTAAATGATGATTTTTCAGATGCAGGCTTTAGATTATTAGAATCTATGGACTTCCTCAAAAGTATCTATAAAAGAGGAATATCAAAACCAATTTTTTGTCAGTATACTTAAATTCATTTATGAAAGGATCTATGCTCCCAAGAAGAGTTTACTAGGACTTGGAAGTCTTAAAGTCATTGCTGTAAAAATGTTGCCTTTGCTTAGCTGAATTGAGGTATTATAGTTCAACTTGGTTTAACATAACAGTCTTTTTTAAGGTCACACTTGACAATAGATGAAAATTAAGAGAGCACAAAACATTCATCAGTGTAAGTGTACTTACAGTATTTCTTTTGTTTAACAATACGTCTCCCCTGTCTTTAAATACAGAAATAGAGCTCTGAATATGCTGCATTGTTTTTGAAAGAAATACCTAAAAATTGCTGTTGCCTTCCTCTCTAGAGTCAATTCAAGAGAATCTTAAAAGCAAATATATAAAAACTACATCAGTGTTAGGATTTAGAGAACCTGTGTTAGGTGAGGAAGTACCAGTCAAGAAGTTGTTCTTGACAAAAAAAGTTGGTGGTTAGTACAGCAAGGAAAATACTTCTGAAAACCAGGGTGTCTCTGCCTTTTGCTGTCAATTGAAAAACAGACAATTGCTTACTCTGTAGCCATTGCTTATGGGTAAGAAGGACAAGACAGGGCCTGCAATACTTGCTGCTTTGTGAGCAGTGTATAATAATTGCATTTCTGCATGAAAATTTAAATAATGTGCTAATACCCTCTTATTCATGTAATTCAATTAACAGTCAAGGTTGTTCTGAAGTGGATAATGCACGGACCAACAGTCTCCCTTTTATCCTGGTTGACTTGCATGTTACTAAAAAAATTACAGAGAAGTCACAAATATTTTTTCCTACATAAATTTTGTTGGTTTGGATCTAACTTATTTCTGTAAGTGTTCCAAAATTCCTTTATATATTATTAATCAAAAAAAGAGTGTAAATGCGAATTTTTGGGTCTGAGAATTGAAAGAAACAATTTTGCTACAGCTAAACAGTTCCTGCTAATGACAGGGCTAAAATGGCAAGGTAAGAATGCTTTTGAATTTGCAAAGAGAATGAAGGCTATGTTTAGGTTCCTCTGTTCCTCTAGCAGCTCACTCTAATTCACTCTATCAGAAAAAAATTTCTTATCTTTGTAGGTACAGTGCAGATCCAGAAACAGCAGCAGCTGGTGACAAAGACACGTGAATTAAAAGATATGAAAGATGACCTTTACCAGTGCCAACAAGAGCAAGGAGATCAAGTGCACCACAAAATGGGGGTAGGTGTGAGCTTAGCTGGAAGTTATTGCATAAGTCTTTCATTATCTGTGTATATTACACGGAATGAAATGAATTTCTCACACAAATCCATTACATATTTGTCTTTAGGAAGTTCTTTCAGAGAATGTTCCCCTGAATTCTTGACAAAGATTTACGTTGATTGGATTTGCTCTCGGAATCTGTTTAAACAATACTGGATTTTATGTCTGTAGTTTAGGAGTTATCTGGACACAGTGACTCTTTCCCTGTGATAGAATGCCAGGGTGTCATTAATCAGGACAGCTGAAGTAGAAAATGCTTCTAAAAACATGTTGAACCTACAGGTTTTGTGAATTTGCTTTCTAAATTATCAATGGTTATTAATTTTTTAAATACATAAGCCATACTTTTGGTTTTTTACTATTGCGTCATCCAGAGAGAAGATTAGGGAGTCTGGGTTTTTTTTGGTTTTCTTTTATATGTCTGTTAGCAGCATTTGTACATAATTCAGTATGTTCTAGAGCTTGTCAATGGTGCAAACAGACTGGGGAGCTTCTTTTGTGTTAGTATATAGTTACACAAACAGGTATTTTCAGCAACTTGGTTCAAAATCAGTTTGTGAGTTTCTGTCCCAACAGCTAAATGCCTTTGTTTCTGCTAATTTATTTTTGTAATCTGTAAATCCAGTTTGCTGAACATAAATCAACAGCAAACTTGCACATTTTGATTTCCTTTTAAGATGTTAGAGTTCATGTACCCAACTGACTATCCTTTAGCTGCTTAAACCAATACAAGTGAAGGGAGATGACCTCTGGCTGGCTGGGGGAATTTCTCATGTGGTCTTTGTTGCCAAGAAAGCGTGTGATAAACAAACCCAACTGAGATAAACAAACCAGTTCTATTTTTGCATCTTGCTGTGCATGTTTCACTGCATCCAAAATGACAAGTAAGCTCTGATTGGGCTACCTTGGTTTTTCATCTTTGGAGCTAAAATTGTAACAGTTCTCATTGTAGTATTTCTGCTTGTTTTCTTTTTGTTTCTTTCAGTCACTCAAGGGAGATCCTGCCACATGCTTGACCTTTACTGAGGTGGAGAAGAAATCCTTTGATTCTCAAAAAAAAAGTCTTGCTGCAGAAAATCAGCACTTAAGAGAATCTCTAGAGAAAGAAGAAAAAGCTTTGGCCTCACTTCAGGAAGAATTAAGGAAGCTAAGACAACAAATTAGAAACTTAGAAGATAAAGGTAGTAGCACTGAATCTATTGTAATAGAAAATCAGAAACTAAGGGAGCATTTGGAAGAGGAAAAGCAAAGGAACAGTAATTTTCTTAGGCAAAAGGAAACACTGTTTGCAGAGGCACAGATGCTGAGGCGAGAACTGGACAAAGAACGTCATGTTACAGAAGCTCTGAAAAAGGAACTGGAACAGTTAAGTTCTCGTCAAACACCTGACAGTGCTAATGATGATGATGAGACGTTAAGAGAAAATCAAGAAATAGAAACTCTGAGAGGAAGACTGGTAGAACTAGAAAAAAAGCTAAACTTTGAGCAACAACGCTCTGACTTATGGGAGAAGCTGTATGTTGAAGCAAAAGACCAGTCTGAAAAACAAGATATTAATGAAAATGGACAAAAGAAAGGCATTAAAGGGCAAAATAAGAGTAGAAAGAAATCAAAGGAGACATTTTTTGGTTCAGTTAAGGAAACTTTCGATGCTATGAAAAATTCCACAAAAGAGTTTGTAAGACACCATAAAGAAAAGATTAAGCAAGCTAAAGAAGCAGTGAAAGAAAACTTGAAAAAATTTTCTGATTCTGTAAAGTCTACATTCAGACACTTCAAAGATACCACAAAAAACATCTTTGATGAAAAAGAGAAGTCATCAAGCGATAGAAGATATGAGGCAAACAAGAAAGCTCGAACTTTTTACCGAGACCATAACTCCTACGAGAATCTGAAGCACATGCATTACAGGGGACCTCACATGCCAAAAGAATCCAAAAATGGAAGGAAGCATCATTTTACAACATTTGAAAAAGATTCAGATTCCCAGAAGTGTCTCAATGATCATTTTTGTAATAGGAAACATCAGTTTGCCCCAAAGGGCTGCTCTGGTATTTTTGAATGTGCTCATCAAGAATTCATTAGTCTCTTTAACAGAGTTTCGGATCCCATCAGGGTGGATGAATTTAATCGGCTAATGAGAAAGTATT
>VZUA01062695.1:0-35909 GCA_013401035.1 Horornis vulcanius | reverse complement strand
TTTTTACAGTGTCACTAAATCCATAAAGAAAACATGACAAGAAGGCATTCCAGCAATGATTTTTTTTCCTAACCAGCTCTCCAACCACCAAGACCAAAGGCTCTTCAGTGTTTACTGAACAGCAGAAGATACTAAATCTATGTCTCCTCCAGGTTCAGATGCTAAGAACTCTTTCATTCATTCATTCATTCCTGTTGTTGGGACTTGATGCCTGGCCTACACTCCTGTCCACACTACTGAATGCTACATTGTGATCATTTAAAACCATAGCACATGCAAATATTTTGGAGAACTGTGAGGACAAAAGATCCTGAGTTTTTATTTTAAAAACTAATTTCAGCATGAGGGCATTGGGTTTTACATGTTTTAGCTTCTCCATGAATGTAATCAAATGGGAAGTTTCTTTTAACTTTTGAATGTACTGGGATGTTACATTCAGCCTGAATTGCTGGATTGGCCAACAGCATGGAAGTTACTGGTCAGACTGTCTTGGAAGCATGGATCCCAGAGGTTTATACTGTCAAGTCTCTATCACCCTGGATTTGTCAAGAATGAGTTGGACAGTGTTCACTCCTTCTATTGATCACAAATACTGCAAATGCGTCCAGTTGTATCCATGGAATCCAAAAGAAAATGTAGCAAAACAGAATTTGCATGACCCACTTTTCATGATAATGCTACAGCAAGGCAAATTAAAGTATATTTACTTATTAACTGCCACCTGGAAATGTGTCCTTCAGGCACTGAAAGGAACAGGGCCTAGGCCCTTATTAATATTCAGCTCTTTATTAAAAAGATCAGCTTTATAGGGGTCACTCAGCAGGAGTCTTCTACAGCACCACGGCAGTCTGGAGTTGTCGAGAATGATGCAATGAGAGCTCAGTGGTTTGCAGATCACGTGCTCTCCATTCTCGTCTTCACAGGTATACCGGGAGGCAGTCTGCTTCGGTCAGCTTCCTCTCCCATCCCCACGTCTGGCCCATTCCCTGCAGGTCATGGCGAGTTCTCAAATTCAGCTCAGGGGTGCATCTCCTCCCTCTTGCATCAGGGTATCCTCTGGTTCTCTCTCACTGTGATGAATTTCATGTTTAGGATATTTGCTTTCAGAAATATTCTCCCAGGATGCCAAGGGTCGGACTCATTAGCCTATGTCTCCCTTAAAGCCAGCCCCCATAGGGCTGAAGGTAGAATTTTCTGAAAGAAAAGGCAGTTGTCAGGGACCCCTTAGTAAGATAAGTAAAGTGATTTACCTCTGGGAGCTTCAAAGCTAGCAATGGGTGCGGCTCTCCACAGCAGCAGGACAGTTGCCAGGCAACAGAAAGCCTCCCTGCGGGGTGTCAATGACCCAGCCCGTCCTCTGTCCCCTGTGAGAAGTGGGAGCGGGCATATCCCACGGGGCAGACCCCACCCCACCCCCGTCCCGTGTCGGTGACACAGGGGCTGGCTGGATCCGCCGGGAATCTGCCCCCCCCCGCCACCGCAGCTGCAGCATCGAGGAACTAGTCTAATTCCCTCAGAATCACAGCAACACCAGGGTCAGACCCCCTTATTTTCATCTACTGAGAATTTGTTCATAACAGGCACAGGAGTCAGTTTCCTGGGCAACATATTCTATTCCACCTTTCCTGATTCATGTATTTTTTGTTTTTTTAACTAAAAAAAAATGATAGTTGATTCCAGTGTCACTTTGGAAAATGGATATTTGAAGGATTGGTGAAGAATGCTTGAATGGAAAACAATTTCTATTTGTGTTGAGAGCAAAATACTGTTGAATTTATCACTGAAAAGATCTATAGTTTAAATGTAGCAACCTTAGCTGTATCTGCTTTGTGCTTAGTAGAGCTGCACTTAGCACATGTATTTTTCAGTCAGTCAATGTTAGATATTAATCCTGCATGTCACTTAAAACTAATGTAAGATTTTTGGACATTTCTTGTCCTTGTTGCAGGGGAAACAGAATCTTGACTGCAAAAATAGTCAGGTGATGCTTGTTCTCAAATTTTACACTTAAGCGCTATTAATACCTCCCCAGTTTTGTTAGATTTTGATTTATTCGTTCATGCAGTGCTGCTCAGAAACACATCATGATGCACAGGAAGCAAAGAGGCTCTGGAAAATCTTGGGAGAGAATCTCTAGTGAAAGATAAAAGTTACTAGTAAGTTTTTACTCCCTGGAATGAGAAAAATCCAGGTAGTGTTTATTAGATTTTGTTTATTCGGAAATCCTGTTCCCCAGGGAGCCAGGAGCATTTTCATGCCAAACACTGAGGGTTGCTGGTCTGTGGCTTTGCCCATCAGGTAGCAGGAGAGTTGGCTGCTGCCTGAACCAGCTGCTTCATTTGCATCTCAGCTCATGGAACTACTGATATGAGGCCCAAGTGCCAAATTTGTGTCCCATCATATCTGTGGAAATACAGTGGGAATGGTTCTTTGGGAGGATTTCTTCACTGCTCCAGAAGTGTCATCAGCAGAGCAGTCTCAGTTCAGCCATACCCAGAGACATCTGTTGCAAACATAGAGAGAAATTTCAGCAAACACAGATTTCCCTATTTTAATGGTGTAAATCAGAAGTGGCTTTTTGCCCTACAGATTGCAGGTACAGTTCTGTTTCTGAGCACCATTCCTTCAGCAATCTAAATTCAGGATTCAGCCCTTCTAACTGAGGGCTTGAGTCAGGTCAGATCTCTGGAGAACCAGGGGTGGATGAGATTGTAGACCTTGGCTTGGCATGATGCTGGCTTGTCACCTGTGCATCTGACCATGTCCAGCTCCATCTGTGTTGTTTATTCTCCACACCATGGAAAGTGTGCCCTGATGGCAAATCAATCAGCTGGGCTAGAGGCTGACTGTGTGGAGTTGTGGGATTTTGGGGGGAGCTCATCAGACATGGGGGTAATCAGAGCTTGCATCCTGTTTTGCTCTGGTTTTGTGAACATGCATATGTGTTGTGCAGAAAACTCCCTCTGAACACGAAGCCAAATACTGAAAAGCCGAAACCCAAGTATATGTCAGATCTGAAAGCCAGAAAAATAAATGTTCAATGACATCTATTTTCACAGATTCACAGCTTATTTTGAGTTTGAAGGGACTCACAAAGATAATCAAGTCCAACTCTGTAGTAAAGGGTCTATATGGAGATTGAACCTGCAACCTTGGTGTTGGGTGCTGAATTCATCATCAGAGGGAAAGACTGAAAATCTGTAATGTGTTGGTCATCAGATTAACAACATTTATGCCTCTTCAGGAAATGGCTTTTGCAGTATGTCTCTCCTTTTCAGGCCCAAAAGCTTCTGCTCTGGTTCATGTTGCAGAAGCATTCTGAGTTCCCTGGTGTCCTGTGAGCTTCTGAAAGGTCCAGAGCAAATCTGTGACTCCAGAGGTGGGACTGGGGTACCCAGGGGAGAGGAGGACATTGCTGTTTTCCTTTGCTCCCTTGCTGTGAAAAGCCATCAGAAAGTCCTGTCCTTGCTCCAACTTGTAATGCTGGAGTTTGAGCCTACAGAGGATTTGGCACCAGTCTAGTGTGACTGAAGAGCGAAAGCTGCTCTGCCCAGAGAGCTTGGCTGGATTAACTCACGGAGTTCTGGCCCTGGAGAGCTCCTGTATGTGTGGGCTGGGATAGCATTGATGTGTGGAATATCAATTTATATGTGTGAACGCTCCCCTGGTGGCAGCCCAGTCAGGAAAAATGTCTTTATGGAGGTGAGACCTTGATGTGTATAAAGAGCTGTGGGTGTGCTGTTACCCTGAGCAAACGCTTAGACTTGTCAGAAGTGCCTGGTTCCCACTTGCTGCTCTTATCAATACTTCTGGAAGGAATTTACCAACCACACAAATATTGTCATCATCACCTGTGTGTTAAGAGCCATGAGCTAAACAAAAGACAAGACAGAATTAATCAGCCACCAACAAATGCAGGTTTCCTGAGGTTTTGCTGCTGATTATTCCATCACATCATGCCAGTTTTCTAACAGCTTTATTCTTAGTCTATTTTCAGCATGGTGTAAAAACTGGGGCTGAAGTCACTCACATGCCTAGAAAACACCTTTATGAAAAATCAGCTTGAGACAAATATTTTCAATGTGTTTCCTTTCAAAACCAACTTTTAAGGCAATGTTTCCTTCCTTCCTGAATTTCCTGAATTGGGCTAGTGGGAAACAAAGCTTTTTTTAATTCTCTTTTGTGTGTGCAGCAGTCCAGTTGGAAGCTGTTAATGTACCTTTTGCATTTACAGGGCTGATTAAAGGTGTCCTGGCACACAAAGTGATTTACAATGGCTCCACACCTGAAGGGCTGTGATAGCTTTACTAGAGGAAGCTCTGTTTTCTGTCCTGTGTCTCTTGGCCTGTTTTTACTGTTGCAGAGTAGTTGTGTGGCTATAGTTGTCTTGATTTGGGAAATGAAGATGCTGGTACCAACCAGAGGCATGGTCAGCTCTCTGCTGGGGTTTTCAGGCTGCTAACTGGTACAATCCAAAGGAGAATTCATCTTCCATCAGAATAAAATTTGAAAATTAACATTCTTGAGCTTTAAAAAAGAGAGAACACAGCAATTTGGCAAGATGGTCATCTGGCCCTCAGCATCCATCAACAGTGTGGCATGTTGTGACTGTGCCAGGGAGGGGGGAAGTGCTGCTTAGCAGATATAAATCTCCGTGGCGAGGCTCAGGCTGAACATCTGTGACTTGGCAGATGTGGAAGGGAGGAACTCTATTTGCAGCTGTTCTGGCTGCGTGCCAGCAGACTCCGTTCTAGCAGGTAGGTGGCTGCTGCTCTCTGTCAAACACTACGGGCTGAAATGTTTACTTAAAGTCCTGTGAAGCCAGGGCTGTGTTCAAGACAGAAAGGTTCTCTCTGCCTGCCAAAAGCTGGGGCTTTCCTGTGCAAAGTCACTGCAGCAGGGTCAGTTCAAGAAGGGTTTGTGAATGGCCCTGCTCAGGGTTCGGTGCAGGCTCCAGAGCTCCCCAGTGCTGTGCACCCTGTGGGGAACCGGGTTATGACAGTCCAGACATTCCCAGCCAGGGAGATGTGCTGACAGGGCTGCAGCAACAATCCTGCTTGGGAGCACAAAGTTCCTGCAATTACAGCAGCTTCCTGCCATGCCAGGCAGCCAGTCCTTAACGGCCCTTCTTGGCTGAAATGTGCTCTGAGTGCAGTCTAATGTTTCAGACCTGGGCAGAGATTAAAGAGACATTAGTACTGCTACTATTTTTGTCTTAATTACAAACCAGAGCAAACACCAGGCTGTGTCCTGAGCATGATTTAGCAACCTGTTAGTCTTTTAACTGTCTCCTTCCTAACTCGATTGCTCTGATTATTTGGTACTTGAAGTAAGCATATATTTCTGAATTCTCATGGCAGTAACTTTTGGAAAAACTTCATTGCTTTTCATTTTGCAGGCATTTTGTCTTTCATGCTGAAGTACAGGAATATATGGTGCTACTTCTGAGGTAGCACTTGTCTAAATATCCTCGCTTGTAAAATTTTCTGCAGAGCCATATAATTTTCTCCTGTAAAAACATTCCTGCTGTATTTAACTGGTTTTATAGCTATTTAATGGGATTATCACGTTTTTATAATTACAAACTTCTAATGGATGTGGGTCAAGAAATTCAACTCTGAACCTTGAAGATGAAAAATGAGCAGCAAGTAGTTAGAAATTCAAAGAAAGTAGTGAGAAATAGTGATAATAGTATAAAAAAAAAGTAGTTTATCAAAACACATCTCAGGTATTTTGAAAGGGTCAAAGCAGTAATTTTATTTTTAAGCTGACCTCTTGGGCTATCACTGGCAGTCAGTAAACATGGAATGCTCTAATACAGTGTCCAGAATCCTCACGTGGAAACAGGTTATGTCTCTCTTTGTGTTCAGTCTGGTGAACACGCTTCCCAAGTGATGGTGTTCCTTCTGCCTCAGCCATGGGAAGTTTGAGTCAGGAGCATACATTAAAAAATGTAAACCAGCAGCACATTCATCTGTATACAATGAAGGGAGACTGGAAATGTTCCGGAGTGTGGCATAGCCAGGAGTGTCAGAGGAGTGGAATAACAGGAATGTTCTGTATATTTTCGTCTACATTGCTAGACTCTTACCCAGCATGAGAGATGATTAGTGAGAGGCTAATTGGCCTGTTAAATAAACATATTCAGAAATGTGTTAAGATACATATCTCGGGAATGATGCAGATATAAAACCCTTTTTACACAGCAGTGGGAAATCCATTCCAGGGGCAGTGTGCCAGGCTCCCTCTTTGCTGCCTTGGACATGCTGAGCCAAGGCTGGAGCTCTTCACAAGCCCAGTACCTTGGAAAATGCTGCAGGGATGAAGCATCTCCAGGAGAGGAGGAGCTGGCCCAGTCATGTCTGTGGGGCAGAGCTCTCTCTCCCTACAGGATCACAGATGGAGCAGCAAATGCACAATTGCTGGAAGCGGAAAGGCCGGAGAAGGATGGATTGAACAGGATCTCCTTTCTCCTGCAACTGGGCTCTGGACTTAGTGCTATCTCTAGGGAAACATCACTGAGATGTGGAGGTAGCTTTTGCAGCTGTAATGAGAGCAGGCTGTGTTTGATGCTGGTGGTTTGGAGTCGCACCCTGCTGAATGCAGACAATAGAGTTGCTCAGAAAATAGTTTCTGAGGGTTGAAGAAGAAAGTGGATGAGGTCAGACAGATTCAGAGTTATACCTAGGAGTGCATAGGTGGTAAAGCGAAGGACTGAAGAAACAAAAATGTTACAAGGACTCTGGGCAAGGGAAAATGTCATAATCCAGTTACTCAAAGCTGGATTATGTTGAATTTGCCCTGTTGTTGGACAGTTCTGAAATGAAGGTATGTGAGAGCAAAATTAGATTACAGGAATAACCAGAGCTCCAGCATTTCAAAGTTTGAAATGGTAGGAAAAGCTGTAGGTAATGATCACTTATATATCGCTTGTTTGTGGGTGCTGAATACAGCTGAAGGATTTTGTTAATGACTGTAGTTTTTCGGTCAGTCACAGGTATCAGTTTGGTCTCCTGGCCACCTCATTCTGCTGGCAGGTGGAAAGCAGGACATTTGTCAGAGTGCCAGCCATGACCATCGTGGTGCTGCTGGTCCTCACCAGCTCCTAGAGGCTGCTCAGGATTTGTATTTCTGTAGCATCTCTGAGCTCCCCATGGCTTTTGCTGCCTCAAGCACTTCGAGAAGCTCCTGCCAGTCTTTCTTCATGAGTGGGAGTGGAGCTTTGGCAGTCCTGGCAGCTGACAGTCTTACAAAAGTGAATTTCTTTTTGTGTGGTCTCTCCTCCTCTTCCAGACTTCTCTATGAAGAGGATTCTAACCCCCTGTGTGCTGGAAGGCAGAAATCTTTCATTATGGAGGGTTTAATTTTTCAAATAACTGCTACCACAGTATCAGTCAATAGTCTGTGCTAGTTAAACTCTGCTGCTGAATCTGAACTTTCCTATTAAAAAGGAGAAAGCAAAATATTTTTTCTATCCACTTTTACTAAATTGATCTTAATGACTTGTGCAAGTCATTACTTTGAGTCCTTTATTATTGCTGGTGGAAAAGCAATTACATTGGAAAACCAACTAAAAGTCTATTGTGAGATTAAAACCTACAGTTCTAGTTCTTTTCCTTGATTTATTTTTGATAGTGGGTGATTTATTATTCAGAGTGAGACAGGGATCTAGGAATTCTTCCTGGCTTCCCTTGTTAGTCCCTGCCTACCAGCTGTTTGAAGTTTATGGCACTAAGAAGTTCCTACAGGGGCCTGTGCTTTGGGGCTCGGAAAAAGATCCCAGGTGAAGTGAATCTGTAAGAATCTGATGGTTCATTTAATATGTGGCCATACAGGGTAGCAGCTCGTTTAGGGGACTACTTGTCTCACTTTAATTCAACTAGAAAATGCTCACTCAGCGGCACAAATAGGACTATCCATCTGTACACCTATTATGGAATCAGATTAATTAAAGTAAAAGCAATGAATTAACTTCAGTTACTAAGGCTGCCATTAATTACCCAGTATTAATTTAATCCTGTGTGACACAGGTAGAAGGCATCTTATAACTAACATGTTAAACTACAAATTTCTGGTGCAACATGAGTTTTGAGGGTTTTTTTTTTTTTGTTTGTTTTCAGCATTGTTAAGGAACTTAGCAGAATAGCCTTACGAAGGTAAAAGGTTTGAAATCTTTTTGAAGAATTTTTAATGCTCAGTTTTAGCCTTAGGACTATTTCTAACTATAGCCTGAAGTACCTTTAATCTCTCAGTTTGTCTAAATGGTAAGTCTGATAAATTTAACATGAATCAAAGTGGAACATCACTCTGGGATAGAAAGCTTTCCTGGAAGGTTACTCAGAAAAGAAATAGGTTTGGTTTTAATTGCACAGGCTAATATGGAATTGCCTTTCTGGTTTGAAAACAGAAAGTGATCACATGCAGTTGCCTGGGAGCTTCCTACCGTCCATCCATCCATCCATCCATCCATCCATCCATCCATCCATCCATCCCACTGCCAGGGTGTTTGTGAAAAACCAAAATGTTTATCAGGGAAGGGTTTTATATTTCCAATTTCACTGTAATGTAATTTGTGCTTTTTAGGGAAATATATAGCTGTGGGCTACATTCATTCACAGTCACCACACCCCATTCCCTCCATGCTCCTGTACAGGCTTCCAGGTTGGATGTGAAGCTCTTGGTGGGAAATTCCAAGTCTGTGTCAAAGGATAGGTCAGTGCAGGAAGGTGTACAGGGGGTGACACAGAGCTTGTTCTGTAGCTGTACAAATAAACTCCATATTCAAATGTACAGTCTCTCTGAGATGCCACAATAAGGGAGAAAATAGAATTAATACAAGTGTTGCCAATCCATTACTGTACCAAGGGCAGGAAATCAGCCCTTCTCTCTGCCACAAATTAATATTATATAAGTCTGGGAGACATCCTTGCTGGCACTAGGCTCTGCCTAGTGCTTCAAAGAATTGTGTGTGACTTGCACTTAGGCTGTGTGACAATCTGTGATTGCATTTCTGGAGATTGGAATTGGGTTTTGCCTGTTTCCTTTTGACATCGCTTTGGTGACAGCTGAAGGCCAGCAATGTTTGGCAAAGAGATAATGGTAGGATGATGGATCTTCATGAAGAAATGCAGATTTTAGTCACTGATAATTAAAAATCACAATTATTATATGATCTTGGGTGTGCTTTGGAACTTTTTTCTCTTAAGCTAAGGAATTTCTTAAAGGATTTCACTGGAAAATGGAACTAGATTGAGAAACATGGTGGTGGTTAAATTGTGGAGAGAGTGAAGTACAGGATTGTGGAACCTTTGTTCTAGTTCTAGTGTTGCAATTACTCCGGTGGGCATCACAGGAACAAACGTGATGCAATGGTAAGCCCAGAATCTTGAGGGTAAATAATTTATTGAATGTATCCTAACATGAGATGTTCTGGTGTTTAAATATCTTGAATGAAAAGAGCATCATATGCTTTTTCAGTCACCCCCTTCACTAAAGATGTAAAAAAGAAAAATCCATGTACACTTACAGCCTAGGTTATTTCTTACACATGAAGGAGAGAGATTTGAAGTAGAATCAAGGAAATACTGAACTAAGATGGTTGAGCCTGGTTTCCTGCCAGGAGTGGAGTCCTTGAAGCAGGAATAAGAATTAGGATTGCCAGGAGCAACAACTGACCTTTCAACACTTGGGGTCCTGTAGGTTGTCAGATCACAGGGGTAGTTCCAAAGCAGAGTTCCCAGTCTGTTCAACCCCATTTTGATGAAAAATGGAATCTCAGAGGAAGAGAGTACATTTATCCTGCTGCAAAGAACCATTCACACAATAATTACCCTGATTTTATTTTCACAGGAACATATGTTTCATGTTTAATAGTCAACGCCTGCCTTAAGTCTTTGCTTCCCATCGTAACTAAAGTATGAAAAATCAGTGGGAATGCAATGAGGGAAACAGATGGGGTTGGAATAAAACCTTGGCACAGTTGGCCACATGTAGAACATCATTTTGAGCATTAACAGAGATGATAAAGTGTGGCCAGTAAATGACAGGGAGAAGGGACAGAGGGATTTGGCTTTAATTTCATTTTTAGTGGGAAGAAGAAATGAATTTGAATGAGAAATTGATCATACGCAGTTTGATCCTCTTGCAGGAATATTGCTATTGATTTCTGGAAGAATGGGATGTGCTACCTCGTTTGCCTGTGACTGTGCTTTTCTCTTGGTACTGGCTAATTCACTGACACTCCAAAAAGCCCCAACCCAAACAAAAACCACCACAAATAAACAAACAAAATCTATTTTACTGCACAGAGACTAAATTAGTTTTAATATGATTGTTGTGGAGCCATGGAGGCTGAGGAAAGATTCTCCCTGAAATTTTGCTGCTCAGACCAACTCCACACTGTTCAGTAGTGGCAATAGTTAATTCATTTTCTAAAGATCACATAGATACATGAGGCTGAAACATGGTGATTTATTTTGAGCTCTGAGGAATATAATGTGAAAACCTATTCAAGTTTTACTGGCTGCCCAGATACTGCAGTCAGTTTAATGAGACACAGCTAAATTTACCATGATAAAGTGCTGCTTCGTGCATGAAATAGATGTTGTGGTCCTGTGCTCGTGATTGATGATTTATTACCTTCAAAACTGTAGAACCAATGTGCAGAATTAATTTTGAGAGGATTATTCATTGTTTTTACCCCCTGGAATCTTGTATGATTGATAAACATAATTTAAAAGAAAAAAAAAACCAAACTCAAAAATTAACTGTGTGAGATTTTAAGGTTGTGCATTTTACAACACCCCTCTTTTCCCCATGAGATGTTTTACAAACCTAATGTAGCATCAGTTTGTGCTGCAAAAGATGTTTGTAGCTCACTTTATTCTGGTTTCTTATCAAATTACTGGTTTTACTCTGTAAAGTCTCAGGGGATTGTGTGAAGCTTCAGTGTATGGATGATCCCTCCATGCATGGTCCTTCATTACCCACGGCAGTCCCTGGGCTGATCCCAGCTGACAGCCCTCAGTTTGGAACCCTAGGCACTGGGACTCCGCTCACAGGGAATGGCCCTCAGCAGGGCTCACTCAGCCAGGGGAATTTTCAGCTCCCAGTCTTTTAGCTGCTTTTACCCTTTAACTTCTGGGGAGAAAAACCTGCTCAGGCAGAGGATTAGCACTAGAAAACTGAGAGAAGAATCCAGCCAGCAGGAGATGGAGAGGGGAGGGGTGTGTTAGAAGCAAGGAAAATGATTAAATGTACTGTGGTTGTCTCTCTGGAGCACAAGCACCCCATGACACATAGTTTTGGGGTTTCTTCTGATGCAAGCAAGCCTTGGGTCTGCCGCTTGCACCATGGGGATTTGAAAAAACCTGTGCTACTCCCCCAGTGGGTTCCTTGCACTCAGGGCTCTGTAAAAATACACATTTACGTACTAGCCTGTCCTGGAGGTCTCATTTTGGAAATGTTGAGTCTATGGGCTGAGCTGCTGGTGGGTGCTAGAGGTGAGCAGCTCAGCCAGAGTCCTGCCAGAGCAAAGAGCAGCTCAGCTCAGCAGTGTCGGCCTCCAGGGCTGTTCATGTCTGCTGCTGGAACCATCAGCGTCAGCTGTGCTTCAAAAATCCAGAGCGTTAGGCAACATAGGATATGTGCTCTGACAGGCTCCACAGCAACTAAATGTTGGACTTAGGTGGAATTTTGTAGTCCTTAAGCAGTTTTGGTCCTTGCCCTACAGAGCTGAGGTGAGCCAATGACTTTGCTTAGTGAGAGGTTGTTTTGTAATTCTCCTTTAAGCTCAGGCTCCTTTTCAGGTCCAGGGTGACACAAGGGCTCAGCCGTGTCTTAGCTGTCGAAAAAAAGGCTCCATATTTCATTTAATCCTTTATTTATTTAAAAGGAAAGAAGCTGTACATTTGCAAGCAAGGCTCTTCTCAGCATCTAAAAGCTGAGCAGAGTCAGTCTGGATTGTTACCTGGATTTGTAACCTCTGGAAAGGACACGGGTGTGCTTGTGGTGGAAAAACCATTATCTTTTGAGTCAGTTATAAATACCACAAGGGTAAAGGTTGAAATATTAAGCTGAGATTCTTTCTACTTGCTCTTTGAAATACCAAAGACCAAGAGCTTTAAAGTTTTTCCAAGGCTCTCTGCAAATATTGGTGGTGGAATTGTCATTCACTTTTTGTCAGGAGCTGCTGTGCAGGGCTGCCTTGTGCTCCAAGCAAACACAGCCCCTGTATCCCCCTCTCTTTTGGGTCCTAAAGCTAATTCATGTTCTCTCATCACAGCACCTGTTTATTCTCTTTCTCACAACCATCCTTACATCATCTCTTTACCCCTTATCCCTTGCACTCTGCTGGTGGTTTGGTAGATAAAATAGATTTAATTATAATCAAAAATGCCTGCTGAGGGTGGGAATGGTGCAGGACTATGTCAAGAATCATTCCCAGTCTGGGGAAAAACCTCCCTTCTCTGACCTGTTTTCTCTCTTGGAAATTCTGTTTCCCTTATGCTTCCCTACCCATCTTCAGAAACTTCAGTGTAAAGAATTTTATGATCTGTAAGCCAGCTTTTTGGCCTTCGTCTTTAAGTGAATAAGTATCAGGTGACTCTGCTTCTCAGACTTGGAGCTGCTCACAACTTCTCTTTCCATTACAGACACCAAGTCCCGCAGTGCAACAATCCAGGGAATATTCTGTTTGGTAAAAATCAATCATACTCTTTCTACATCTCCCTGTTTTGTCATCTGTCATCTTGGATTCATCGGAATGATCCATGTTTGGGTTTTCATCCCTAAATCTGGACAGACTGTCTGATGAACAACTGTGGCTATGAGACAGTTTCCTTAAAGGGCTGTTGTCACTCAGACTTCATCCCTAGAAAAATTGTGGAAAATGAATGATGTTGTAGGAGACATGGGTTTGTTTTCAGGGACTAAGCTTTATGCTCAAGGTAGTCGTAGAAGAGTGCTTTCAAATTATTGATGTCTGGAATGCGAAGTCATCAAACTTCTGCTATGGAAAAACCTTTTTGTATTGGAGAGGTCAGAAATATTTTTATTTGTCTTGCTCAGCAGCCAAACCTCTGCGAGTTTTTTGTAGCTCTCTGAAATGATCCTCATGTGGCTGGACTGGCTCTGTGTGCTTCTGCCTTGGCAGAACAGAACAAACCTGGCCAAATTGAGCCCTGTTTGCTGTTCCTCTGGAAGAGGCTTCCCACAATCTCCTAGAGGTGTTTTGCCTTATCATTCCAGGTACTCGATGAATGAACTTTCAGCACTTCTCAGCCTTGGTTTGCTTTCAGTGGTAAAACACATTTTACTGATTTCTTATGCAAATACTGCTTCAGTTTCTCTTCTGTCTCCATGGTGTGCTCCTCACTTTCCTGTGAACAGAAATAATAAACCTTTCTATTATTATTATGAGTGATGGGAGAAATTAGCATAGTTGTGAATCTCATTGTAAGTTTAAAATCCCTTATGGGTGTTGTCAGAAGAGACACCACAGTTTGTTGCTATCCTTGAGACAGGAGCCCATGGTCACTCTATCAAAGTCTTGATGGGTGATGATCAAGCTTCTCTTTTTCAGAAAGTGTGAGGTATGACAGATCTAACAATTGACAAGCTGGGCTTCATTTTGTGTCAGAGAGGTGCTATGTGCTTCAGTGCTGGTACAGTGTGCCTTCCCTGGATATTTAGCAAACAAAAATGGTTCCTCGGGGTAGGAAAAAGGGTAAAACAGTCTTTGGCCAAGAACAGCATGTGCCTCAAAAATGCTACTTTTTGGAATATAATTAATTAGTAGAATTAAGACTTCTAAAAAGCTGAGTGTTGCCAGCAAGGAATGAGAGATGATCTTGAAAGAGGATAAAACTTTAAGATAGAAAACACTGATGGTTGCAAGAGACATCAACAGAACACACAGGCTCTTTTTAGAAAGTTCTGTGGGTTCTTCTTTATTGTGGGATGACTTTCTCTTTTATACAGAAAGTCAGAGGTCAATTTGATTGGTAACACAAAAGGTAAACTTTTCTACCGATTGGTCATCCCAGAGGGACATCAGAAGAAGATCCCTCCTATAAGAAAGAATGTAAACATTCTTATATTTACAAAACATTGTTCTTCTGTTTACCAGAAGAACGCTTGAGAAAAGAACCTTTTTAATATCAAAACATCCAGGCATGAAACTCAGGACTACACACTGAAGGATTCATAGCCAGGTTTAGATGCCTTTAAAAGCAGGGAAAGGAGATTGACTGTACTTCCTAAAGCCACAGGTATCATTCCAGCTTCTGGTTCCGGAAATTCAGATGACTTGAGCTTTGTGATCTCCATTAAATCTTGACAAAGTTCTCTCTCTCTCATTCTGATGAGAAGAAGAAGCTTGCAGAAGTTTTATCCTCATGTCCCAGGGCAGAATTTGGATTTGGTGCCTCCCTGAGGATATATTGCACTTGGTATTACATGCCCACTTTGCACTGCATGCTTCAATTTAACTTTTCCTGGTTGAAAGGCAAAAAAAATGGCAAAAAATAGTAGAGAAGGAATGAATGTCTTATATTGGAAATCCAGAACAAATTTGAACCAACTCTGAGTGTGTGAAGTTGTAGTCCCTCTGTACCTGCTGTGGTGGAAGGTTTGGTTTTAATCCAGAGGGAACAGAAATGAAACTCTTGTACGTGACTGAAACAAAAACCCCCAAATGTTTGCCTGACTAATGAGTAAGGGAATTTGTTTAATGGCGTCATTTGTTTCTTGCTTTTTTAATATTCTTTTTCTTAGAGAAAGCCAACTGAAATCCTTCCCCTAGCTGAGGTTTTGCAGGTGGGCAGTGTCAGCAGGAACAAGAAGTCTCTGAAGTACAGGAGGATAGGGAGAAAGGGCACTGTATAGTTTTTAGGCAATATTCCTTACACTTAATGCAATGAGTGGTTAAAACAATATGCAGGTTTGGTGTCAAGTTTTGGAGATGTTGTACCAGAGCCAAGAAAAGGGGAGAAACGCAGGAAGCACTGGGATGTGCTGAGGGTGGTTTCGTCTGAATAGAACACATAAATAGTAACTGTTTCAAAGGGAAAATAGAGGTTGCAGAGCAGCAGAACTCTGAATTCCTGTCAGGGCTGCTTTGAATTGTGCTGAGTGTGCAGGCCCTGGAAACACGTAATGTGTCAGAGTAGGAAAGGAGCTCTGTGCTCAGGAGTGTCATCCTCCCGCGGAGGGGCAGGCTGGGGGTTCCTCGGGCAGAGATGGCCCATCCCACAACCCGGCACTGCTGCTGCTGCAGTGGCACATGCCGAGTGCCACAGCCTGATCTTGAGCTGCAGTGATGCTCTGCATGTCATGTCAGTAGGGGTAGATAGCAGGGAAATGGCCGGAAATATGTTGCAGTGCAAGTCGTCTTGGTGCTGACACTATTTTTACTTGCCTAGGCAGCATCTTGATGAAATCAAGGGAGACTGAATATGTTTAAAGTTTTGAAGTGGAAAGGAAATAATAATGATGCTTTTCTTGAGGCCAGTTCTTTTCTCAGCCATTTCTTCACTTCTTTCCTCAGTAAGAGAGGGGTCTGATTGCAGGAGCTGGTTTAATCTGATTTAGTAACAGCTGGAATACAGAGATTTTTGGTTTTTTTTGTTTAGCTATTTATGCATCTTAATGGATCTTGCTCCTTTCACTTTCTTTCTTTTTTTCTCCCCGAACGAGTTTTAGCAAATGCAAAGGCACTGTATTGAGGAGGGAAGAAAATTAGTCCTGACCATAGAGCTGTGGAAATTAAATCCCTCCTTTCTTTTTCCTTCTCTTATTAGAGAAGGACCGTGTAAATGCGACTCCGTGCAACCAGCCCCCTGCAGCCACAGGGAATGAGAAATGGTTTGTATGGGTGTTCCAAATCACCAGATAAAAGTGTAAAAATGGAACAGATGAGATGCCAAACCCTTAACTAATTTAAGGTGGCATAATGCAAAGGGCTTCTGACTGATGGAGAATTTGCCTTCATTTTCAGATCTTCAGGTCATTTCATACATGACATCAAATAATGACAGCTCTTCTGAAAGTTGCGAAGATTTGGATAGTGGTCATCCCAGTGATGCAGAAGCTTTTCTTTTCAATTATCCTTCCATACCCTGACTTTACTGCTTAACAAAATAGTCCGTTTTACCTGGTAAGCTCTGCCTGTGTATTTTATGCAATTCATAATATGGATTTGGTTAAAGCTGTGCTC
The DNA here is from genome assembly GCA_013401035.1 of Horornis vulcanius. NCBI lineage: Eukaryota > Metazoa > Chordata > Aves > Passeriformes > Scotocercidae > Horornis > Horornis vulcanius. The sequence continues at coordinate 19,693 of VZUA01062695.1, read as the reverse complement.
TACACAGTGGATCTGGTTACCAGGTGCAGCAGAACTTCAAAAATTAAATTAATTAAACTGTGGAGGGAGTTTTCTGGGACTGACCATTCAGCTTTGGGGTTCCAAGTGAAGGAATTCAAGCTCCATACCGTACTTCATGAGTTCTTTTATTTAGAAGTAAATAACTCAACTGGGATCTCTTAGCCTGATGTGAAATTCTAGCTTGATGGTTTTCTGATAAATAGTGTGTCTCCTGTGCTTTGCTGAAGCTCTAGAAAGAAATGCAAGCTTCATGTAAAGCTGCAAGCAGACTAAGTTGTATTTCACTTTTATAGGGATTTCTACCAGCTTTGTTTTTATTGTGCTCAGACATTTACCCCACTAATTTTCCCTTTTTCTAAGCCTTAGAGGCTTAGAACTAAAGCTTATCAAAAGACAACGCATTTTTCAGTATTTCCTGGGAAGGTAAAGGAAAAGTCTCATGAAGAGGCATCAGTTAAAACAGGATATCCATGATTTTACATCCGTGGGCTGAGTGTATTTCTTGAGCCTCTCTCTCAGATGCAGCTTTGACTCTGTAGGGGTCTGGGTGGGCAGAGCGGTTTTGTTATCTTCAAACAGGTGAGGGTGCAATGCGCATGGGGTTAAATACCTCTGACTTACAAGAGCATCTGTATTGCTCTGCATTTGATTTGCACCTGAAAATATGTCTACCAGGTATGTGGGCTTGTATAAACCCTGACTGTGGGGTCATCCTTACTCTGAGTTTGGAATAGTTTCATTAAAGAAAAGGAAACAAATTCCTTCATATCTGTGTAAACCAAACCTTCTTTTCTCTAATTTTGTCACTGAGCATTTTGCTCTTCACTAAATGCAGGATCAGGTCCCCCAGCCCTGTTCCCTGGGCTCTTGCTGAACCAGTGTAAGAGCAACCAGGGGAATAAATACCTGCAAGTTCACCCAGAAAGTGCTTTTTGCTGTCAACAAAGTATTGAAGTATTGACCTTGCAGATGAGTGGGAAATGCTGGCCCCCTGCTGCTGTGTGCTCCTGCCGTTGCCTCCTGTGGGCTTCACTGGGGAAAGCACTGGCATTTTTGCTGGGGAGGAATCCTGCTTCTCACATGGAGTCTGCCGTCAGAAACCCAGGTATTTATAGCGCATGCATGCCTATGGAAAGTGCTGCTATTGTATTTGGGACACTTTATTTCTATATTTAACTCTATTACCTCCAGTGAAAACCCTCACATTTCTGCCTATTATTTTCCTTAGCTTGCACTCAGCTCATGCCACATGTCACTTCTTTTTGCCTCTAGACAATTACTGCCATGTGTTTGTAGGTTCCAAAACAAGGAGAATAAAGAACTTTCAGGCAAGTGATGAGATTAAATTGACACAGTGCAGGACTGGAGCTAAAAATGTTAGACTGCTGCTATGCCTTCCCAAATTCTTTTACCAGCTAAGAAAATCTGCCTTTAAAAAATGGTTGGGACATGAAAAGAGTGATATTTAAAAATGAACAAGGGGAGCATCCGCAGAATTCACTACCAATGTGTGAGTGAGATCAGGAAGAAAACCCCAGTTAAAGCAGTGATTGACCAGAGGTTTTCCCCAGAGGAAGTCTCAAATATTTGTCCTTCTGTCACTTTTTTAGCAGAAGATTCAAATGTCTCTGGGAGTAAAACTGCACTCTGGATGGTGTTTGCTTTAGAAGTGAGTCATGCCTGGGAAAACAAACTTACTCAAGATGCATCCCACAGCAAAACAAACTTATTCAAGATCAACTTACTTGAATATCATAAATTAGTCCAATTCCATTAGAATTTGATATCAATTATCCTAAATACAACTTAAATACAAATGTATGTGTTTTGTGTAAGCTTCATTGTTAGTAATAAATGAAGCTCTGGTCATCTCCTCCTTGGGGACAAAAAAAGAATTAATTGGTAAGGGATAACTGGAAAATACTTTAAACTCTGAGAAGAGGCAGAGGGGAAAGTGAAAATATATAAACAATGAGTTTATCTGCAAAAGACACATTGAAGCTTTATTTTACCTCTAGAAGATGGAAGTGCTCTATGAAATGCAGTAGCAGGAAATTCAAAAGCAATGAAAAAAATGAAGATGTTGTTTGAACATATAAATAAAATTTGATACTTAGAGGCATTTCTTAATAGAAAAAAAGACTGAAATGTGGCTATTAGGAACTCATGAGTGACAGAGCAATCTGCCTGCAGCTTAGTGTGCCAACTCCTGTGTGCTGCAACATTAACTTGAGTTGACCATTTAAAAGCTGTCTTTACCCTTTTATACTGAAGCTTCATTTCATTCTCAAGACCTAACCCATCAATTGTTTGTAATTTTTTAATAGATCAGGCACAGAGCTGTGCTTGTTTGGAAGAGATCCCTCCTTGCAGAGCCTGCCTGCATTTGCAGTGTAGCTACAGGTTGTGTGTGTAGTTTGACTTGCACTCATGTGAGCACACCCTGAGAACACTGTGATTCTAAACACTGTGCCTTATTTTAGTGCAGTGGATGGTTATAATTAAGGGAATTTGCAAGTAGAAATTTGTTTGGCCTAGATGTGCAGACATAACACCACACAGATTGCATTCTAAAGATACACACATACCTCTCTGTGAAAATGTGGCTGAGCAGTCAGGGAAGAGGTTGAATAGAAATAAAATATGAAACAAGGGAGGAGCCCTCCACCAGTGTCTGTGAATGAGAGCAAAGGCATTCCTTCCTACAAATGCACCAGGATTAAGAGGGAAGAGGCCACAGGACCATAAAGGAAGAGGTGCAGTATGTACAACCTCACATATTTTTACACTCGCTTGTCTTCCTTTTCTCTACCTGCTTACCAGCCTTAATTTGTTTTACCTATGTGAATAGATTGAAATGAAAAGTAAAATTAAAAGGGACCAAGTAAACGATTTTGCCTTGCAGCTTTCTGCAGGGTATGGACTTGGGTCATTTGAAGGAATTTGAATTCTTGACTAGAAGCAGATGAAAGGTTGGTGTTTCATCTGTCATTTTGCTGGAAGTGTAATAAACCCCTGGTAACAGGCAATGTTGTTATTGCTCTCAGGTTGATAAAGTCTCCATGGGAAGTGCTGCTCAATTCTTTCAAATTACACAACTGCCAAATTATAAACAAACTCTGTGGAACACAAGGAGTTCTTATGAATTTTATCTCTTTCATTTTGCCATTCTCAATATCCTGCCCTTTATTAAACCACCTAAGGGGTGGACAGTGAGAATTGAGAAATCTCTTGCTCTTCCCAGGGGCCTCTTTCAGCTCTCAGTTATTGGACTCTTGTTTTTACTAAAACTGCTGTCCCTCATGTAGAAATGGTGTTGTGCTGCCAGACAGAGAGGAGAGGTGGCACTTCCCCTGTGACAGCGGATGTGCAGAGCGTGGCCCCTTTGGTATTTTCTGAGGGATATGAAAACCATCTCTGAAGCACTGGAAACTTTCCTGTTTTGTGCCTCTTTCTTATGGATGTGGGATAAATCCCATCATGAGATCTCATCACGGAGTGAAGCAATGAGTAGTGCTTTGGAACTGATTCTAGGTCACAGGGGTTTTTTTAATTTTATTTTATTTTACTTCTTAAGATACAAATTTAGAAACTCATTAAAGCTTTGTCCTTATGGATTAGACATACTTAAAACAATGGCAGGATTTTCTCTGAAGGATGCAATGGAATTTGTTGACAAGATTAAGGACAGGCAAGTGGTGTTACCCAAAGCCCACAGGAGTTACTGAGGAGTTCACTGTAAAGGGTTTGGATCTGGCCTCCAGAATTTTGCAGGNACAAAATCGTTTCTGTTGGCAGATGTAAGCAGTCTTCTGCTGCATTGGCTGAACAACTGCCATTAAGCAAATGGTTGTCATTAGCAGGTACTTTTTTAAGCTTCATTTTGTTTAAGCATTTTTTTTAAGTCCAAATATCTGTAGAATTGCAAAATGAGGGAAAAAATCCATATCTACCTCAGATTGCTGAGAAATCTTTGGGAAAATTGGTTTATAAATCATCTTAAAAAGATGGACACAGTGTTGACTGTGTAATTCTAAATATAATTCTAAATCCTATTAATTCCAAATACAATTTCATGAAAAGGAAGCTCAGGGAGAAATATAAATGCATGGGATAAATGGGTTTCTTAAATACATAGACATTCCGTGTGGAACTTACCTGCCCTGAATTTTTAATTCAGTGATAGATCTCTCTTCAGCGATTTCTTTTTAGAGCAACACATTAGCCAAGGGAATGTGAAAATGATAATCTCAAAGTTTTATTTCTGGAGGTTTCTAACTCAACATTGAACCATTTATTGTGAGAGGAGAGCTGCTGTGTGAGGTCTCTGGTGTCCTGGCTGGGAAGTTGGGCTGTTTGCTTACCTGCAATTTGGCTTGTGGGATTTGCACCCAAATACCTGAATCAGCAAAAGCCTCTCTCCATTTTAAGAGCATTTAAGGGCATTTACCTGATACCTTTTTAGGAGTTATTTTAGTAACATTTATTAGGGATCTGTTCTTGTTACCTTTGTCTTGAGGAAAAGGAAGTCCTGTTTTTTCCATGGGAATTGCAGCTGCTGATTTCAGCTCTTGGGAGTCCTGAAAGGGATTTTTGGTTTTTGGACTCTGTTTCCCTGGGTGTACCTAAACCTCTGGGTGCTGAGGATGATGTGCTAGCAATGGGATCAGAGATACTTCTGAAATAACTGAATAAACTGGGATTTATTGAGGATGTTTGGTTTGTCCTGAGAACTGTGATCCACAGCTAAACCTTTGTTCTTTTGATGCCAGCTCTGAAAGTGTGTTCAGCTGCTGTTCTAGACTCTTTCATGAAAGTAAAAATTACTTCCTTCAAGTGCTTTACTACACCTTCAGTTAAGGGTTTTAAAACATGTAGGTGATGCTATTTTCATGACACATTGTTTATTTAAGATACCTATTAATATCTTCTTAAATATTCATAGAATTTAAGTTTTACTTGTTACTGCCACAAGACAGAGATACTACTTCTGTGAGAAATGTACTGTCGTGTATTATACTTCAGGGCAAGGTTAAGACTCAGTCTTTCTGCATTTTATCTGGTTTTAAGAAACAGAAGAGTGATGGATTTAAGAAACAGAGGAGTCATGGATCTCAATTACTTCTCTTTCTCTTGCTCCTTTTGGTTTTCACATCTGTTATAGCTCTGATGTGAAATACCTGCAAACTGCAGAATTTCGCTTGATGTGAACCTAAAGAAGTTTTTGAGCTTTTTCAGTTCCTGCAGGCTTATTTTGTTTCAGTGAGATTTTGCATCTTTGTACAATTAAGAGTTTTGAAAAGTCTTGAGTCTTCATCTGACTCTTCTGAAACCAAGGGAGATTTTTCTTTATGGCTTTAATGGGAATAAAGCTGGCACTTGGCTGCGTTTGAAAATCAGACCCATAACTTAATAAACAAGAAATCACTGTCAGTGTTTACAGTGTATATAAACAGCATTTACACCATAAATATCCCTATTAGGTTAATCCTTACAGAAATTGAAGGGTTACTGTTAGCCAAGCTGGGGCTGTCCAGGTTTTGCCTGATGCAGAGGGCTCCTTCCTAGGGAATTTGTCCTGCTGCTGTGGTCACTGTGTATTGCAGTGTGAGGCAGTCTCTGTGCTGAATGGGGTTGGCTCTGGAGGAGAAAAACAGCAATGGAGAGCTCCTGTGATTTACCAGGCTCAGCCCAAGAGTAGCTCCCGTGTTTGCTGATGCCAGTGACCATATGTGTTCTGCTCTTGGGAACATCTCCTGTCCCTTCTCCCAGGCTGTGCTTCTTGGCTCAAGCCAGAGTTCTTCTTACAGTGCCTGGAGCAATTATTAGTGCAGCAGTTGTGTGAAAACACAAATAAGTATGTATCTATTTTGTATGGTATCTAGAAAAATGTTGGAGTGAAAATCAGATTGTTGTGCTTTTCCTGGACTGATGTGAGAGGAACCACAGAGACCAGCAGTGACTGTGCTGGAGCAGGGCTGCCCTGTGACATTCTCTTGTGCTGGTGAATTCCTCTCTCAGCCTTCTCTCTATCCAGGGAGTCCAAGTCAGTGCCTCTAAGGAGCACAGTTGGGATCTGGCATCCTGAGTTCCTCCCAAATCCTAAAAGTGTCCTGCTAAAAGTGTCTAAATCGGTTTGAAATCTACCTTGAACCCAGACGTGTCTGGGGGTGGCAGAGCCACCCTGGTGGGCACTTATACATCCCTCTTCAGAACCATCACTTGCTGCTGCAAGGGTGGATATGGCAGATCCAGATCTTTGGGAAGAGCTGTGGCTCTGCTGTGTTCTCGTCTGCCAGAGACCCAGGGGTGTGGGCATGGCTGATTGTTCCCAGCTTTGGGGCAGCTGTGACCTAATTCCCCACTGACAGCAAGTCCAGGACCGCATTGGGGCAGCATCCATGACTTCAGGCACTGACTTCACTGATCCTGTAATATAAAGCAGCTTTTATGTGTTGGCTTTTTATTTTTCTAGAAGAGATGCTAGAAAGCCTTTATGATTTTCTGGCGCATGAGCCAGAGAAAGAATAAAGAATACAAAGCTTTTCCTGCATTTTTAGGAAAAAAATTGCTTCCCTTCACCTGCTTGCATTGACTAATTCAAGTAAATAAATCAAGACCAAATTTTCTCTCATCCCATGCATATTAAGTATCTTATCCATATGGCTTCCCATTGTGGCTGTTTAGGATGAGGACCTTGTTTGAATTGGTTTATTAGAGAAAATATATATCCTGGTCTTTCATATCATAATGCTCATTACATTGGTGACACTATCAGAATTAGAAGCCTTTAAAAGAAAATGCCATGAGTACTCACTTCCCCTGGAGCTAAATGAGTGAGTGAATAATCTCTGAAATTAACTGAATAATTAGACATTTCCTCTCTGGAGATGGGACAGACTCCAGGAATAAATATGGGCAATTCCCATTTTGAAAGGAGCATTTGGAAGGGTTACAATTTATTCCTGTAACAAAACAGTCCAATTAGAACCAAAAATGTTGGGGACAATTGCTGAAAATACCCGTGGAAAGAAACAACCCTTGAGTCCCATGGCTGGCTGCAAAGGGGATGCAGAGCAACAGTCAAAATGCCAGAAGTACCAGTGACAGGTCAGACAAATCATAGATGTGACAAGTCACCTTATGGCCAAGGACAGCCCCTTCTCGTGCTGGATTGACAAGCATTCAAGATGTCTCTGTGAAATCTAACCCCTTGAAAAAGCTCCTAAATGGCACCATTGCAAATGAGCTTTTTAATTAGTTTCAAACTTGTCCCTTTACCTTTCCTTGCAACAGGATCTATCTTCATTGGAATGTTATTTTTGGGGGGTTTTCATTATTTTAAAAAATTGTTTTGCTTAAATAAATCTTAATGTTAAATCTTTGTTCATATGGCCTCGACCTGGCTTGACTATTTCAATGCATATTTCTCTTCTGTGGGTCCTCCAGCTGCAAAAATATACAATGTGAATGTCTGCCCCAGGGTCGAAGTGATGCTTCTGAGTGTGAAGTTTAACAATGTGCATATTTATCCAGCTGAAAAACATGTCAAATGTAAGAGATGTGTTTGACAAGGAGAGAGGAGCAAAATTTTGAGGACATGGAGGCAGATGTCCATTCTTACTGCTGTCTGTGGGCTTTCAGGTGTTTTTGTTGGCACATCTCTAAGTGTTCAAGGTAACCATTTATGATAATGGGTGATATGAAGATGTGAGGAAGTTAATTACTTACTTATTAATTCCCAGGATGTCCTGTTCTGTATCAGGCAATGAGAGTAATGAGAATGGGGTAAAATCTGAAGAGAATTTCAATAAACCCAGAGTAAAAACTGAAAAAGGACTTGGGAGTTTGCTAATTGATTGTCTTTATGGAGAGAGAAATCATGTTTAAAATTGTCCATGCATCATTTGTTCTAATGTAATAACCAAAAACTATCTAAAAGCAATTTTATTGGGGGGCCAAAAGTAATTACCCTGTCCTGTTACTATGAAGCAGATCTTTTTCTAGAGAGAATTCTGCTGGGGGCAGCAATCCTACCTTTGATTATATGCTGTGCATTATGAAAACTGCAATTCAGTCATATTCATCTTTCATTCAACAGAGTTTCAATTTAGTGCGGGATGAACTAACTGAGCTTAAACTTGGCATGAGGCTCCTTAAAGGTGACATTTCAAATAAACATAATTTTTCTGCAGTGCTTTCATAAAGGACCTTTAACAAATTAATGGTAGATGTGAAATAATCTCACAGTCAAGAAATATAACTTGTAATACTTGGATGTTTTGAGTAACAACATCCTTAATTTCTCTTTTGCTTGATTAACTTTTGTATTGTGGTTCCCAGGGCCAGGAGAAATTAATTATAGTGTGAAGTGACTGACTCTCCTGAGCTCTGGGTGAGAAGGTCTCTTGAAGTCTGGAGCTCCAGGTGAGAGGCAATTCCTGGTGAAAAAATGGGATTTCCACAGTATTCAGGTAAAGGCTGGTGTTTAAAAACTGACTTCCAGCAAGATGAACAGATACACCAGTCCATAATATCGATTCTAGGCTGCTGGAGAGGGAAGGGGATTGTCCTGGGAGAGCTGCCCCAGCCCTGCTCTGTGGCTGCAGCTGGGAACCTCAGTGTTTACAGCTGGGTGGGCACGAGGCGGAGGCCGTATTTGTATCTAGTTTTGGTCTCTGCTTTCAGGGTTTCAATTGGCTGATATGGAAACTCTGGAAGAGGGGCCCTGGCCTCCCCTGGGGCTGGGTGACCCCCAAGTTACAGCAGCACTGACACAGAGAGAAGGGGATGTAGCTGAATCTGTGCCCAGCTGCCCATAAGTGAATGTGTCCCTATACATACAAAATACAAATATGCACACTATATAAATACCCCATTTCCCACCTCCCTCTGCCCCGGAGTTGCAGAGCAGGTCGCTCACCCCTTGCTGTATTCACCTGGCACCTTCCTCGTGCCGGCGGAGCAGCTGGTCTTGGCTTCCCGTGGCTCCTACACAGTGCCCGGCTCCTGGTGCTCCCACATCCATTGTGTCCTAAGCTTTCTGAGCCATTTTTGTTCCCTGTGCAAAGGGAAGGGCTTCGTGACACTGCACCCTGCCAATGTGGCAAGGCAGAGGCTCCCAGAGATATGCATCAGCAAGGGAAAGTGGAATTTAAACTGCTTTTTAATTTGTGCTGAGATGTGAACTGGGAATTATGAACCAGTACCATTTAATGAAATACGTTGTCCTTAATAGACTGGGAGTGGGTGCTTAATATATAGGGCAAAGTAAGTGCTGGATCTCATTGGATTAGTGGCAAATTTAATCTAGTGGATGACACTGCTGATTCAACAGTCTACTTTTTTTCTTAGGATCAAAGTGACTTTGGCTCGACACGTGATCTGCTCAGTACCCTAAATGAACTGTAGGCTGGATGGGTTTTACTTGGTGTTTCAACAGGGAAAGGAATTTGAGAAGTTACAATGTGCAGAATGGGAAGTTATCTTTTTACAGCATGGGAAGGCTTTCCTGCGATGCAAAATTTCCTCAGATATGCTCCCCAGGCAGCAAATAATAACTCACAAAATGTTTCCCCAGAATATCAGCACTTACTACAGAATTTGTAAAAACTTGTGGTTTCTGTTATATTTTTCAAGCCTGAATCCAAAGGACAAATACCCGTTTTTCCTATAAAGAGGTTTGTCTGACTCGGCAGATTTGATTGAATGTTCTTACAACAGGAAGATGAAAGACTGTGTAAATAGTTTAAGCATGAGCTGAATTTTAGTGGGAAAAGCCTCTTGAGGCTTCAGAAGCACTTTAAAAATTGATACTCAAATCACAAGTGTTCTGCCTTAGTCCTAGGTCAGTGTGGTAAATATTGAAGAGTGAAGTATCTCTGATTAAAGACTAGGAAAACTGATTTGGATCCTGAAGTAATTTGTGTCTATGATGGGATGTCCCATTCCTAGGAAATCCCTGTGACACCGGCAGGGTCTTAACACCTGGAAATTATAAACTGAGGCAGCTGTTGTTGCAAGGGAAGAGCTTTCAACAAAAAAATATTTTCAGTTTATTTTAATGTATTTATTTTGTGGTTCTGAAATGTACTCTTGCTCCAACTCAGACTGTTCTATGGCTCTGTGAAAGAGACTGGCTTGGTGGCCCCAGCTGTGGATGTTATTTGGGCTTTGGAAAGAACCAGGAGAACAAAGTAGGAATTGACATGACAGTGAACAGTTACACTGAAACAAAATTGGCCACTGCCAATATTTACGGTGGCAAATGCTTGGTGCTCAAGGGATTGTAGACTTTGCATGTAATGGATGGCCAGAAAAAAAGCAAGACTTCTTTACAGGAAATTCTTTACTGCCACACAGAAACATTGTGTTAAGAGTGAAGCAGTAAAGATAAGGTGCTTTTCTGAAAATAAGATTGCTGATTGTTGCTCATTTCCTCTGATTTTACTTTCCCAAACAGGTCTGCATTCCTCTGACTTCCACAAGAAGAGATTTGTCTCCCATGTTAGTTCAAACTGAGGTCAAGTTTCCTTTCTTTGACTCTGCCACCCTGTCTTTCCCTTCCAAAAGTTTCAAATCCAGCTGTGAGTCTATCCTGTCTTTTACTATAAGTTCCAGTCCTTTAGAGATCTGACCCTTTAATCTCATATTCTAAGACAGAGCAGTAACTTGTGTGTTGATGCTTGACTCAAAGAGAAGGATTTTTATCAAATTATAAAACGTCTTCAGCAAGAACAGTAATCAGCAAGCAAATGTGGAAGTTGACCCAAGGCTTGATGGCTTTTAAATAAAGTTCCCGATGCTTAGGTGGAAATGATGTCTCATTAAAATGTTGGCCATGCAGCTCACAGTCCTTTTCAATTAGGGACTCCACCAAAAAGGGCTGCCAAAGTGATACATCTAGGTGAGCCTGGATTTAATCCTGTTGTTGCTTTTCCTCTTTCTCTGATGATGGGAAGCATCCCTAGGAGGCAGTGTTCCTGGGAGTGTGGGTATAACCTTTCATAGTTTCCTTGGATCACTGACTAAAAGGAAGGACTTGACTAAAACAAGGAAAGCCTGTGGCCTTCTAACAGCCCCCTCTTGTCACCACATGTGTTCTGCAATAGGAGCACTTTTCTTGCAGTCCTTCCCAGTGTAAATTGTCCCTGTGTGCTGACTGTGGAGCCAGGCCCCAGTCAGCATAGAACAAATGCTCTCAGCAAAACTCAGCAAGCTGTGTCAGCTGTGTCTGCAAGCGTTCCCTTACCAAATAGTCAAATGAAACCTGGGAATATTGTCTTTGAACAAAGAGGTGTGGGAGCAGGAGGAGACTGAGATGGGAAAACTCACTACTGCTTCCTGGGATATGGGCTAGAGATGTGTTAAATGCCTTTTTTGCCTTCTGCCTATTTGTAACAGTGGGAGAAAAAAAAAGGTAATACCAAACCCCAAACCAACCCAAAGCTTGACAAACAGAGCAAATGGAGCAGTTCCATTGCTTCTCGCTCCACTTGCTGCCCAAGTGCTTTGATCACAGTTTGGCTGAATGGTGGGACTTGACACAAGAGTTCAGTTCCCACCAGAACTGGGACCTGAGTGCCAAGAAAGGGTTATTTCAGCGGTCCCAAAAAGCTCCCTTTCCTTTGGGAAGAGCAGGCCAGATAGGGAAATGTGGAGCTCTCAGTGGCTGCTCTGCAGAGCAGCTGCTGCCGCCATTGTTTTTCAAGGAACCTCTTTGAAATATGTTTTTGCTATGGGAAAAGTGGGCTTATAATTTTTCTGAGCTGCTGGCATCTTTCCAGGAAGGCATTGTTTTGTGTGCCAACTTTTTCTGGGGTCGTTGTGTCATAATTGCTGCTCTGGGAGGAATGGGAGGAAAGGAGATTCCTTTTAGTCTTCAATCCTGTGCTGTTTTTCTTTTAATCTTTCTTAGGGCTGGAAACTTCTGTGGGGTTTGGAGCTGAGAGCAGTTCTCTGTACCCTTGGTGAGGCCAGGATTGCTTGTTGCTATCTAGGAAATACTGGAGGGCTGCTGGGGGTCATCTTTTGTGTAAGATTTAGGGATGTTGTTAACAACTGTAGCATGACAAATCTTGGTGCCATGGAGGCAATTCCATACTCATGCAGAGCAGGTGGATGCAGGAAATGCTGTGGGATGTTCTGTGGTTTTCCAGCTGGGGCAGATGCAATAATTTATTGCTACAGATCTTATGTTCATGTCCTAAGTCACACGCACAAAAAAATCTCATTCATAAATTTAATTTTGGTCCAATTGTTTCTGCCAATATTTTCTTTACAGGAAAAAGCCCACAGACTTCTTTTGACCATATCCACTTCCAGCAGCAAAAAGGAAACCAGGCATTCCTGGAATTATTATCAAAATTCCTTTGTCTCTGCAGGGCAGGAAGCCAGATTGCTTTTATTTAATAGCATTTTTCTAGCCTTAAACCTCCAAGGCTGTCTGTATGTCTCAATTTTCTCCATTTTCTCAAAAAAATTTCAGGATGCTGTCTCTATTTTGTTACAGCAGCTGCCCTGACAGCTCATTTATACACTGATTTTACCTCCCTTGCTCACAGCACTACAATATCTGAGCTGATCCTTCTGCAATAAAGCAGTAGGCAGGCTGGTTTGCTTGTGTCCCTAACATCACTTGCTGTTGTCATACATATGTAATATAATGGGATTTGTAATCTTCTCCCCAGCCCTACTGTTCTACTTGGAGTTTTCCTGCAGTTTGTAGTTGCAGTCATGTCTGTATTTTATGCCCAGAACCCCAGGAATAATTCTTTTTGTCTTCATTCCGAAAAATCTCAGAAGATTCAGTCCTACTTTGCAGCTGCTGGTAGAGAAAATGTCAGTATTTTTTTAGTTTTCTAGAATTTATTCTATTTCACAACATTACTATATTTTAGTTTCATTAGTAGTATTAATCAGAGATGATAAATGGGACTGTACCACCTGCTTGGGAAATGCTTCTGTGTCTCTGGTAGCCTTTTGCCTGCCGATGGGGCAAATTCTTCCTCCTTATAACCATATAAAAGAAGCTTTCAGAGTGGCCAGAACAAAATCCTGGTAATTTGAGGCCAGGTAGTTCATGGGAAGACCCTCCCCTCACATGCGCATATCCACACAAACACATGCACTTGATTTTTGAGTCTGACTCACCTTTCAGCATGTGTTGTGTGACCCAGGAGGGGCAAGAAAGGGCCCTGGGGAGCTTCTTGTGCCGGGGTCAGAGGATTAGTCACAAATTGCTCTGTGTAAACCTCAGCAAGAAGGACATGACTGCTTCCAACAGCCTTTGGAACCAAAAGCCCTGCATAACTATTTGTATGTTTGGGGAGAGGAAATGCGTAAATTGCTTTCCCATTAGTGAAGTAACCAGGAAATAAACAGAGGAGACCTTGTTTAAAATGCTTGTTTTGTTCCGATGATGAAGATAAGCAGCTGGGAGAGCTCTCAAGTTGAACTGCTCTCCCTGAGTCATCCCAGCTTTGTCTGGATGTTGAAGGGTCTCATGCTGAACACAGCACTATAGCCCTGCAAATGGATGCAGATGACTTAGAAACTTGAGAAATTATTGCAACTGCTAATTTGCCATTTTCAGGTTCTAGAGCACTTCCTGCATTTGGCTAATTTCATCCCTGTTGGATGAAATGGTGCTCGAAACATAAAAGGAGAAGGTGCTGGGGCAGCCAACAGCAGTGGCATCAATTCTTGTGTTTGAGGGACAGCTCAGAAGGGGGTGTGGATTTGGGAATGGTTGTGCTGGGTAGCTGATTTGGTTGAACACACATCCACAAGTGTGGGCAGAGCATTCCCTGGAAAACACTTACGTCCTTTAGTTAGGGCTGCATGGAGAGATAGTTGAGTTTTGGAAGCATAGTAAAGTGAAAGTACTTTTTAACCTCTTTGGTCAGGAAGATGCTCACAATACTTAAAGCCCAAGGATCATCTTCATTAACAATGGGGACTCCTCAGTGGGGGAGCTGCCAGCACAGCAGCATCCTAAGGAAGCTGCCACATCTGCCATGCTGGCATCTGCAGGACTGCTGGAGAAGTCTCAGATGCAGCCCAGAGAATGGGCATCTTGGGAAATCTCACTTGTTTTTGATACAAAGACATTGTAGATCAACAACCACAGCAAAGGAAAGGGGAAGGGGCTCCATTTGCCATGTCTGGTGGTAAATCATTGCAAGTCATTAATTCAACAGCTTTATAGCAGGTAAATGTGCCTAGTACAGCTGTCAGTAATACGTGCTGTACCTTGTTAACTGTGTTGAGATTACTTTTAAATTATGAGTGTTTTAATCAGCATCATATTAATATGACAACGGTCTATGTTGATTGCAGTGAAGTAACACTGAAAAGGCCGAGAAACCAGAAAGTTGTTTATGTGGAGTATTTGGCTTCCTCTGAAGCCCTGACAAAACACGGGTCCCATGGTTTATGCCTCTCACAAGTGTTGTTCTGCATCCATGATGTGGGTTTGTATCTGTGCCCTTTCACAAAATAAAGCACAGTATAATTAGTTACCAGGCCCAGCTGCAACAGTGCAGGATGCAGCCATAGAAATCTCAGGAAGGCAGCAAAGGCAACAAGTCAGGGGAAAATGTGGGTTTAGGACAGAAAGAATCTCACCGTGTGGATAGGGAAATATGTAAAAGGTGCCTAAACCCCATCCCTGGGAAAGCTTGGAAGCCTAAAAGTGTAATGTGGCAGGGTTTGGCTTGCAGCACCTGAGTACCCTCTACCCTGGCTGCTGGGAGTCTCTCTGGAATAGTCCCATAATCCCAGCATCATATCAGGAGCACAGAGATACTGATCAGACATGCAGATCTTCAGAAAATAGGGAAATAATGAGCTGAAGCTGGGCAATATTCTCTGTTGGGTGATGTCTGGTCTGCTCTGGCACAGGAATCTTTCTTCTCTTAAGGTCGGGATGTTTGGGCTGTCAGGAACATGCAGGAGGCATCTGCAGAGTTTTCCAAAGTGCTGAAGTAGTTGAGTGCTGATTTCAACCAGAGCTGGACACTTAGACTGATTCCTGATCTCTGAGGTTCCTCTTGGGCTTTCTCCTCGCAGGGATTTCATCTGGAGACATGGATGCTCCAGCTCCAGAGGGAGCAGCCCTAGAGACATGAGTCCCTAGAGAGTGACATGTGTGCACCAATAGATTTTAAATACCTTGTCATTTGAATATTTCTTTTCATTAACCCTTCCCCGATCATTCCAAAAGAGTCTTACAGAGGGGATGGAGACAATACTGACAGCTTTTTCCTCTGCTATTCTGTAGCTGCCAGCACCAGCTGAAATGGATAGAGGTAATTTTTCCTTGGAATGAGGTTCTATGCTGAGATTCCTGGTGCAGTAATGCTACAAAATGCTCATCTTTCCTGCTTTAAATGTGCCATGTGCCTGGCTCAGGAGGGACCAGGCAGGCGCTACTGTACCATGGCTCTTTAATGGGCTCTGGAAGCAAGAGGGTGGTTTCAGTCCCAGGACATATTTAATCTTGTAACATCTTTTACTGCATTTAATAGCCTGCCCTACGTCTTAATCACTCAGTGTAGAGAAATTAATCCAAAACCCCCTTTTGTCCTGATAATTTTAAATTTCCACTGTGTTTGCCCAGGTTGGCCTGTCTTCCTCTGGTAGTTCTCCAGCTTCTGCCCTTGCCTGCTCATGGGAATGTTCCCCATGGCTCCTCTTAGAGATGGATAATTGCATGCATCTTGCTGCTTTTTCCGTTATTGGTTTTGCAGTTTTTTCTGCTGTGTTTCAGGAGGCTTTGGATGCTGTGTGCACACCACGGTTCGTGCAGGATGCTCCTGTTGCAGGGAATGAAGCATCTGCAAGATCAGAAGTGAGACAAGGAGCTGGAAACAGCTTGAGAGAGGGCCCTGCTGCCCCTCTTGCTTTCCTGGCACTGCCTGCTGCCCAAACACCTCTTGGAGCCCCTGCCTCTCCATCCAAATTTACCCCATATAAACCCAGAAGAGGGACTGTTAGTTTCACTTTTGCAGGGAGGAGGAAGTGTTGTGGGTTGGCTGTTCCCCCACATATTCATGTGGCTATCGATCCTTGTGAGTTTTGACATCTCTTTTGTAGTTGTAGCAAGAAAATGTTCAATGGCTCAATGGTTCCAGTAATGTGAGAGCTTCTATTTCTGTACTCTCAGGAACATCCTTTGAGTTTGGGATTGAGTCACACAAGCAGTAACCCATAAAAGAGGAGTTTACAGGTTGGATAGCTGCCTCCTAACAAGGTACTAGATGAGCATAAAAATGATTGAGAGGTCTGATTCAGAATTCCTGGAGATGTTTTCAGGTTTGGCCTAAGCTGCAGTTCGCCAGGTGGAAGCCAATGTATTATTAATTTGTGATTGCCATACCAATAGTAAAATCCTCACCTAAACTAACTTTTCTAAACTATGTCTCTTCACCATCTGATGATTGAAGCCTATGAAATACCATTTTATGTGCTAAGAAAAACGGCTGTGAGCATCTATGGGGAGCTGTGGGGATTGTGAGAGACCTTTAGTGCATGTATTTGGTGTCTCAGTCAGTTTGACCCTCTGGTTTTTGCACAAATATTGCTGGTTTTGAGAGGCTTTGTATTTTTATTTATAGTATTTTTCCATTTTGTCTGGTAAATGTTCATTTAACAGAGGCACAGCAGAACTGGAAGAAACTGGAGGTGGCGCTGTGGATACAGTGGTTTCTCAGTGGCCACAGGTTTGCAGGGGACCCAGGGACTTTCCAGCAAGGGACACTTAGGAGATGCAATTCCATGTGACTAGGAGGCACCAGTGTAAGATCTAGATTCCTGTGTGAAATCAGGTGGAAAGCTGGAATAGGCAAGCCTGAGAATAGCCTGGCTTAGGGAAGGGAGATGAGGGCACTGGGTTGGAGAGATGAATGAGTGCTTCATCTCCCTCCCTTCCCTAAGCAAAGCTGTTTTCAGCTAGTGCCTTTTCCAGCCTTGCATTTGATTCTGTGCAGGAGCCTGCTGAACATCCACCCCCCTTTCCTTCTGCTGTGTTTCCAGTCCAGGGGCTGTGCCTGCTCTTGGGGACACTCCTGATGAGCACAGGAGACTGCAGTGACAGTGGGACAAACCCAAGTAGTTGAGTAAATGGAACCAGTAAAGATTTTACTGATCATAAACCACAGCCAGTCAATACCACAACAAGCTGACAGCCAGTAGGAAAGACTTCAGCAACAGCATAATGGGTTTGATTTTCTCCGTTTCCATCAATAATGTGCCAAATGCATTTAGCACATGCTGAAGGGGAGCTAATGGGGTATCTAAGAGGGCAGCAAGGAAAGCCTTGCTGTTGTCACCTCTAGCACCAAAAAACCCCAAACAAAGCAAGGTTAGTGTTTCAGCAGCCCATTAATGTGACAGTGTTATCCAGCTGTTAGCAAAAGCGTTACCTCAGCTGACATCTCAGATAATTTTTAGGTGTTCCTATAGTTGAAACTTTATTCTCCATGCAAGGTTTTTAAANTTTTTTTTTTTTTTTTTTTTGAGCTTGTTTTTTTTTTTCAGATGAATTCAACTGGAAATTTTGTTGCACCTAAAGCTAAACATGCAACAAAACCTCCAGCCTAAATCAGTAACATTCTTAAGTGGAAGCCAGCAATACCTTTCTCCTAAGTTGTGTAGCAAGCAGCGTTTGGGTGACCTGCAGCATTCCTTGGTGACCTTGGGAAGAAGGAGAGCCTTGGGAGAGCTTCACCACAAGGATGTGTGTGTACAGTCAGCCCAGACCTGCTCACTAAATGGCCTGATCCACGCTGGCACCTAAGTCTAGGCAAAAGTAAACACCTTGGAATCTGAGTCAGACCCCATCACTGAATTGTTAAAGGCACAGCAAGGGCTGCCTTAAGATAAGGAGAGTATGCTTTCTTCTAATAAATAGTTAATCTGTGATTAAAAGCTGCTGCACTGGAGAAAACACACTATTTTTGTGTGAAATCTGAATAAAATTCTCTGATTACAGAGATAAAGTAACTAGCACCTGTCCGTGTGTAATGTGTGCTGAAAAGGGAAAACATGGCACATGATGCTTGAAAAGTGTCAGGGCTGCCTCTGCATCCTGGATGTTTGAACCAGTATGTGCTAGCTTTTCACTTTGCTAGAATTCAGTTTTGACACACTTGGTGAACTAGATCAGCTTAGTTAATTATATTTTTAATTACTGGGAGAAGTCAAGAATTGCTGGATCCATAATCACAAGGAATCTGAGCCTGCGGTGGAAGAATTTCAGACAACAGCAAGACCAAGAAATGCAAACTCTGTCTTAGTGCCATGGTGCTCGCTGTCCCAAAACTTCCTGAGAATATATGCCTTTGTTGTTAAGAGCTCCTAAACATTCTGGTGAGCTTAATAAAATCCTGCCTTGGGCAGATGTCTTTATTTCTACATGATAGCACTAATCCCAGTGTCGCTGAGTTGCGAGGGAATTCAGCTGCACTCTATTAAGAAGTTCTCCAGCACTTCTTCAGTAAGGGATGTTATGTAAGATGTGCAGCCCTAACAGAAAATCATAGGAGACAGGACTAAAAATGACCTTGGGAGGTCCTCTGATCCTGCTCCAGGGAGGTGGACACTGCCAGTGCCAGCACTGAGTACAAGGGGTGTAATTTGCTGAGAGTGTAAATCCAACAGTGCCATTTTATTTTCTTTTTATATCTAAACAAGGTAGCTGAAAGGGGATGGATTGCAGTGATAGCATGTCTCTGTCATGAATATTAATGTTGAGGTAATTAAATCAGATGACTAGGAATTCTAGGACAGAGAGATGGTTTGCACGTCATTGAATCTGCTCCCCAGTTAGCAGAGAAACCCTTTCCTAAACATGTGGAGCTGCCAGGTAGCTACAGGAGGGTTTAGAGTACCCCTTGCACAACCTTGGTTTTCATTTCCCATTTATTGAAAAATTTTTAGTTGTCACTGCAGTGTGCTGGTGGTCGATTTGAATGACCAAAATCTGTTTTGATGTGCAGTTATTAAATTCCTGCCAGCACAGTGCAGGAATCTCAAAGGTCTTTTCCAACCTAGTTAATTCTGTGAAGAGCAGCATAACAAATGGAGTTTGTTGAAGCTGGAGATAGCTGAACCAAAGTCTTGTTGCCACACATCAAAGTATCCCTACACTCAATATGCTGAATTCTTTGCCCAGGTAAACTGTTGGCAGTTTCCCTCATTTATACCCTCAGTGTATGTGCCTTGGGATGTGACTCCCAAGGATTCTGAAGACCTCCTTTAGGAACATGAATACAAAAGCAGGAAGTATTGGTGGTAACAGAATCCAGGTGAATTTTGCATTATCACCAAGTCGTGTTTTTCCATTTTCTGGCCATGAGGATGTAAGGACTGCCTCAGAGCAGCCTTCTGTCCAGTTCTTGGGTCTCCCATTCTGCCTTTGCTTCAAATACTCCTCTGTTGGATAAAATCCCTTCCACCTGCCATATTGGGCTTGTTACTCCAGCTCCTATGAACAAGTAGAAAAGTAGGTTGGACCTCTGGGTTTTTTTGCCTTCTGTGGGGTTCTCATCCCTTTTTCAGGGATCTAATAAGTGTGTACGGGACCTCAGATTTTAAGATGTTCTCCAGTGCAGTCCCACAGCTGCCTGTGAGTTATAAACCTAAAAAAAAAACAAAAAAAAAAAATAAA